>JASGAT010393676.1:5526-63020 GCA_030220025.1 Chelon auratus | reverse complement strand
ATTGGTCAGAAATTGGAAGTGGGCGTGGTAAATGCAGAAAAGCAGCAATGCTAGTGGCCTCTCTGTGAGCTCCCAGATGCTAATATTCGCAGTGTGGCTGCTAATCAGAAAAGTACCTCCCGTCATCCGTCTCCCGCATCTCCCACAATGCTTAGCCATGTCAGCTTGTGGTGATATGTTAATGTTGTGCTCACTGCTTGTTGCCCTATCCAAATGGAAAAGAAGACCTCTTAGTTTTAATAAGGTCACCAGTTTAATCAGTATGCAACTGCTCGAGGCTTCGAGAGGCTAAAGTGTAACTCTAAAAGTACTCCACGTTAGACTCAACATCACTCTAGTGGGACTCAAAGTTTACGTGAGAGTGGCACTGCAGGAATTGACCTTACGGTTGTTGAGATGAGTTCCGGATGTGTTAATGCGCTCCGTGAATTTGTGTCAATCTACCTGTTCAAGAGAGAAGTTGCCCTCTTTGGCCTGAAGAATGTACGAAACTAATTGACTGCCCGAAATGAACAGGAGCTGTCCTCTGGGGTCACAGCTGGATAATGAAAACTCATAAAATAAGTGGTGAATCAAATCGTAGACAACTCAAAATGTGGAATTCCTGCTTTAAAATCACACATTTTATCCTCAGTAGGTGTGTCGGTAGCTTGACACTAAGGATGGGTTTGGGTTTGTGGATAGGATAATAGCACAATAAAGGTTTTGCTGTAAAAACAGGGAGGGGCTCTAGCTCTGATCTTTCACGTTTTTAAACTGCAGAGGCAATTAAGATATCAGGTTCCTTCTTGGTAAATCTCCAGAGGACTAATGTGCACACTCATCCTGCTTCATCTTCCACTGACTCGTACAGTAGATCACTGTGTCAAATAAAGATATGAAATGATTTATAGAGTCACATAGTGTTTCTGAAAGAGATAAATTAGCTTCTGTTTGAGGCCACTTAAAAAAACTGCACATGCAGCTACTTTGTGTAATGACATAGCTGTGTTTGATATATGATTGTGTGATCATGAACTATTTTTTAACTGAGTCACAGTTAAAAACTATATCACTGTAAAAACTAGCTGGCTGTGCAGCCGAGAGACCTCAGCGTACTGCAAGTTAAAGGGGAATTAGCATTTTTTACAACCTGGACCTCATTTCTGGCATAAAATTTACTCACCCATATAACTTTGGTGTCATTTGGAGTCGTTCAGACGATATTTAGATCCGCGTATATTCATATAGTGGTAGTGACTGGGGCACCGAAACGCAGCTTCTAAATAACGCATTATCTGCCTCGAAACTCGTTCATTTCACCAATATTTTGTTATGATATGCTAGTGCTATTCCCCGTTGAGTCCGGAGTTACCTGTTATCTATTCGCAGATGCGCAGCGGTTTGTTGTTCTTTGGCCAGCTGTTCCTCTCTCTGCCTCCGCATCTTCCTTTCAATAAGCTCCTCATCCATATACTCTGGCTCAAAACGGTAAGGACGTCCATCTTAAACAAAGTCGTCGTCCACAACCCTCAGAATCGGAAAAATATTAAGCCATATTGCAAAAAATTACAGGTAAACAGAGGTTAGTATGTCAATCTACAGACCCTGGATGATGATAACAGGTAACTCTGGACTCAGCGGGGAATAGCACTAGTGTACCCATAACAAAATATTGGTGAAATGAACGAGTTTCGTGGCAGATAATGCGTTATTTAGAGGCTGCGTTTCGGATATGGATATACATGGATCTAAATATCTCCCGAAGGAATACAAATTACACCAAAGTTATATTAGTGAGTAATTTATCCCACTTAAAAGGTCCAGGTTGTAAAAAACGGTAATTTCCCTTTAAGACTAAAGTAGGGGCAATCACTTGAATTATTCCACAGCTTACTAATAAGTACACTTTATCTCGTATAGTCACAATTTCATTGGGGGCTCAGAGCGAAGGTTCGGCTTTAGAACAGTCTTTTTAATTATTATTACACCGCCATTTAACAGTTGAACTAAATAATCAATCTGGCCACTTTCAAACCGAAATAAAACCGCATGGGACATTTTAATCGCGGCATTAAGAGACTAAAGAGACCATGCGTCCACAGGGAGAGAGAAATATTTCTATTCCTACAAATGCTATTTGCTCAGCTCTGCTGGATAAAAGCTGCAGTTAATGAAAGTGTTGTAATTTCGCCAAAGAATGGGAAAAGGGAGCGCTCATTAATTGTTAATTTAACAACATCTTACCACTGTCAAGAAAGCTGAGCACACGTATATACGTATTCTTAATGCTCTGCTGAGGGAGAAGCACTGCAAAGCTTTGAACCAAAACAGCCCCTCTCAGTGTTTCATTCCCACGTGTGTGGACCACTTCCTGAGGACAGAGATGATGAAATAAAAGACAAAACTATCCATTTTAAAGCTCAGTAGTTCTTATTTCAACACCCTATAAACCCTCATGTGCCTGCATGTGTGCGAGTGATGTGCTCAATTTCTCCATTATAATCTTCTGTGCTTGAAGAGCCTGCTAATTAGATTCCAAGGAGCCGGTATTGATTCAATTAAAGATAAAATATAGCAAAGACAGGAGAGAAAGGACTGTTCAGTCACATTATTTAATGAACTAACAAGGCTGCTCTTCAGGTGAATCAGTGAAGATCATGTAGAATAACAACTTTCTTCATTCCTAAAATATTGTTCAGATAAATGTTTGATATTTGGAGGAAATGGTGCAGCACAGTGATCTAAACCTACATTTTTTGGCTACGTTTGCATGGAAAATATTTCTTCAGCCCCATTTAAAAATCATTGTGATTAACTCTTTACATGGACGCTAAATAAAGTGATCAGAACAGGACCTCTTTTTTTTGACATGTGCCAAGTGGTTCTGATCACTGTGGATCATGAATCTGCTTGAAATGTGATAGCAGAAGGAGTTTAATGACAATACTGTATTCATTCAAATGGAAAGATTATCAAGATGAGTCATGATGGAGCCGTGTCCTCAGTTGCACTGCTTCACATAGACTTGTGACCCTGGTTCCACGAGATGGCCTTCTCCAGACTCTCTGGGTTGTGGGTGTAATGCGAGTTGCTGTCCAAATGTTCTTTTAATTTGACGCCAACGCGGCAGGACAGTACAAACCCAACTCTATTTCCTCTTATTACCCGCACACACGGAGAGCTAATTCTCCCGACATAAACAAAGAAATGTAGGAACTAAAATTACTCTACAAGGGGGTCAGATAACAACATAAATGATAAATATGTAAACAAAGTGCAGGAGCTGATAAAGAAATTCTGAAATAAACTTAGTCCTGCAAAGTCCTAAAATGATATTGCATAATTGGATACACAACATAAATTATTAGGATAAAAAAGTATCTGTCGTGGCAAATGAAAATCGGTCGCTTGTCTAGTGCAGATGAGAATTGGTCAAAATACCAAGTTTTGACACAATATTTATTTTCTAGAAATCCTTCATTGCTTGCAAGCAAGAGCCACTCATCAGCAACACATAGCTAAGGCCTGAAGAGAGGCAGTCTCTCCTCAGCTTTTATAATAGCCTAAACAATGTTCATATCTGTGCTCAAATCATATGATTTGACGCAAAACAGTGTACTAACATGTCAACAGCCACCTCATGACACATGTAAAGACTCCTCCTACACTTTAACCATTATTGTGTGTCACACAGTGACCCATTTTCATGTCACATGCACACAGAAGAGGCACTTCAAATACCCCTTTCAGGATGAACTCCTTAAAGTGTCAACATACTATACAATGGAGCATTCAACAACACATATATTCATACCTTGTGACCACATGATTATAATAAGGCAGAGTCCAAGACACAAGCTTCCACTCTACATACAATCTAATGTTGCATCCGCAGTTGTTAGATTTCATATGTAAGATATCAAAATAATGAGGAACATTTGAGAATTTCCCTCACATGTCATTGAAATAGTCCAAAATAACGTGTGCAGTAACTAAGGTTACGGACTCATTCGTCTTTACCAACACTTGGTTTAAACCTTGTCCTTTTGCCGCTGTGGTTTTGTTACCACCACGGTTCTGTCCGACCTGAGGACTCATCGTGTCATCACGTGGATAAACACACATGGAAAACAAACATGGTCAAGCGGTTGCATCATTAGCATGAGCTAATATTTTCCTGCTGGAGTGATCATGTAAAAATTACACCATTGCTCTCCATCATACTTCTGATCGGGCAAGTCGATTCAGATCAAGGTTGGACTGAGCTATTGTGAGTAGTAGAATATAAGGATACATGTAAACATAGGAGGAAAAGCTCATCTGTCATGTTTTAAAAGCGATCAAGTCGAATTACGGCCATCCTTAATGCATGTGGGTTTTATGGCTGTGCAGTGTTTGCACATGCATTTAGTTTGCACCCTCTGCAGACACTGAGTCCATCCAAACAGAAACTTCCCTCCAGGTTAAAAACATTTCCTTATGGCAGCTGCTTCTGCTTTGTGACTGTTAATGGCTGTCATCCCCGCTGACTCTCAATAAAGTTGTCAGCAGTGTGGTGAAGTTAACATAAGACTTCCATGATTACACTTGCAGGATTTTCCTCTCTGCGGGTCGTTCTGTCAGCTGGATGAAATACTGTAAAGCGAGGTTCAACGCACGCTGGCAATTAGCTGTCAACATGCAAGTTTCTGCAGACTCATACCAGAACTGCTGCCACTTCTAGAGGGGGATGAGGACATAGCAGCTAAAAGTTGCAGCTGTCTACAGTGTGTTGCTTCGCTTGAATCCGTGACAACGGCCTGAAAACAACCTGAGCTCCATCATATTTTTGACTTGCCACTAAAACTACAGTTGTGTCAAGAACTATATTTTATTGTGAATAACGAAAACGTTCAGTTTTTGTATTTTTTCATTAAAAAAGCCATATGTTGCTGTTCATACATTCTGCACAAAGAAACACAGGGCTACTTTATTGAATGTAAGCGGATATGTGTGTCATGGATATATGCATTTTCACTGTAAAACTAGTATTAGTGCGGCACAACTGAGTAATTTGAATGAAGCTTTAATACTCAGGAAATTTTGCTGAAACCAAACTACTCTCAAGTTCTTGGTGATTTTGCAGAAGCAGGTGTATATGAATAGCCTATTATATGAGACTGAATCTGATCTTAGAATTAAATCTGTTTATAACGTGCATTTAAAACACTTGTTTTATTGCAAATTATTAAAAAAAATGTACAGGTTGTTTTATGGTGCTGTTTTGGACTTGACATCCTGTGGTCTGTATACTGTAACAGTAGCGGGGTGGACTGTCTAAGAAATCCAGTGCATCATTTGGAAACGCGTCTGCAGCGTGTGGGGGGCGCAGAGAGTGTGCTCCACCGCACAGCCAGTCCCAACAAAACCTTCCGGACAGGCAGATATGAATGAAACTCGCAGACGTCTCCGGAGGAGGGTGGATTGCATTAGCACCGGGAAGCCCCCGTCCCTCTCCCTGGGGGTTTAATTGTTGCTGGAGACTAACTCCCAACGAGCTGCGTCCTGGTGCATCAGACGGAGCTACCCACTTTTACGCGTTCCACTGAACTCCGGAAAATTCTTTTGCGGCGACTGTTATAAAGTCGTTTAGGCAGCGAAATGTAACATATTCGAGTCGCTGAAGTTTGCGGGACACCTGACAATACCGGTTTTGAACGCTACCCACAGGAGTTAACTGTGTTTCTGCGCGGACTGGCACGCTCTGCCTTTGAGATAAACGCGTATGAGCCTCAGCTCCTACAGCCGTAACATCCACAGAAGCCGCTACGCTTCGAATATACCCAACCTGTGCTCGGTGTGTTTGTACTGGACGCGCGTAATTGAAGGACGCGGCTGCCGGGATTCCCTGGTTGCTTTTGTGATCCACTTTTATCAAAAAGAAGGAGGAAAGAATATCGCCAAACGAGGGGGAAAAAAATATGGTAAGTTAAAATGTTTTATTCCTCCATATTCTCTTCGCGGATCCACGAGTCTTGGTCACCATTACGCACGGATCTGATGTGTTTTACGAACAGAGCTCGACCAGAAAAAAAGCAAAAAGAGCAACAACAGAAAAAACTAAAAATATAACAGTAAAAACACACCTCAGCCTAGACTCCCGAAATAATAAAGTGTGATAAGGTCACTTGTGATTATTACTGGCAGTGTGCGAGTCCAGAAAGGACTATTTTAGTGACACCGTGGGGGATGGAGATGTTACAAACGATAAGGTCACCGTAAGTCACACAATATAGACACAATATGTATGTCCCACACGACCTTTATGAGTGTTCACATGTGAGAGACATGAGAGAAGAGGAAAATCCCTCACGGAAGAAGAAAAAAATCTCCATGCAACCCCAGGGTACCAAAACTGATTTACAGGGTGAGTGAACAGGAGACCGATGGTCTCAGAGGGAGGGCAATACAATGTCTAAAAGCAAGAAAACGCACATTGATTACATCTTGGGAAAACTTTACATGCTTGGCATTACTGAATGTGCAGCTTAAATTCTGATGAATTGATGGAGGTTATAGCATTTTTCTTTTTTTCTTTTTTTATAGCTGACCAGGAGTTTATAGTGTGTTTAAGCTTTGCCAGTTTAAAAATAAAGGTTAAGCTGGTAACCATGGCTTACAGGGAGAATCCATTGCACAGTTGGATAAATACCATAGGTGTTTACCTCCATTACAGCGCAATTGTGGCATATGCAGCTGAATCCATTAAATCAATGTGTAGGGCAGGAGAGTTACAACATTGATACAGATATGGGAAAGACATTCAGAAAACATATACTGTATATGGATCGCAAAAATATCATACTTTTTGGGCGATTTCTATTTAATCATCGTTAAAGAATGAAGTATAATATCTGATGTTGATATGCTATTTTGCTATTACTGCAGCTGAGGAGGAAAGATGAGCAGCCCGAGCATTAAGACCATTTCATGTTGGAAAAAATAGGCCTGTCTTCTGTGCTCTCAAGCTTTTCAGAAACCCACCCCGGGCTCTCTTGGAGGAGAGAGTGTTGCATTTTGGCTTTAAGTAGCTGACTGATGTGGGAGATGCTCAGCAAAATGAAAGAGATTCACCACCACTGTGATGAAAAGTATATATATATATATATATATATATATTATTTTTTTGAGCACACAATGTCCCTCCATTTCAGGAAGACTCACACATGTGAGTTTCCTTTCTCACTTTTGCACACTGGCCCCCTAATTAAACTGAACTGAAAAAAAAATAAAATAAAATAAAAATTCAACAATAGGGCAGCACTGTGGCGAGGTGGTTTGCACTGATGCCTCACAGCGAGAAGGTCACGGGTCCGAATCCATGGGCCGACTGGGCCTTTCTGTGTGTGTTTGCATGTTCTCCTGTCTGCGTGGGTTCTCTCCGGGTACTCCGCCTTTCTCCCACCATCCAAAGACATGCTAGTTAGGTTAATTGGTGATTGTAAACTGGCCGTAAGTGTGAGTGTGAGTGTGAATGGTTGTCTGTCTCTCTGTGTTCGCCCTGCGATAGACTGGCAACCTGTCCAGGGTGTACCCTGCTTCTCACCCGATGACAGCTGGGGTAGGCTCCAGCAGACCCCACGGCCCTTAACAGGAAGAGGTGGTTACAGAAGATGAATGAATGAATGAATTCAACAATAGCTCTTGAATTAAGATTTTGTGGAATGTGTAATTTTCTTATGCAATGTTGGAAGAGTTCCCCGCTTCGTTTTGCAGCTTATTAGGCAAAGTGTAAAATTCTCTCTAATAATATATTTTGGAGTACATAGGATTTCAATGGATATATAAAAATATGCTTTCTATTCCTCGTTTGTTATATACCTGTGGAATACCGAGCTGAAAGTGAACTCTAGGAAAGTCGAAAGCTGAAACTGCACTGCATGTTAATCAACAGAAGCTACCGCGTCAGCATTTGAGCGCCTTAACTTTTCAAACCGACTGAGGTATATGCCGAACTGTGAATATTTTTTATACAAAAAATACAAGAACAGGAAGAAAAGTAGGGACATGCGAAGGGAACAACTTTATTTATTTTGTCACTATAGCGCCCATCGAGGGGCGGGTGCCGTTGTCACATGGCATCAGGCAAACAGTCAGTCCCTGAATTCAATGTTCTGAAAACCAAGTGAATGGGCAAGAAAATCAAAGCATCTTCCACAAGGGCCACATTGTGATGGCTGGATGACCGGGCCTCCAAAATAGCAGGGCTTGTGTGGAGTTCCTGTGTTTTTTGCAGTGGTTATTATGCTCCAAAAGAGGGACCACCAGTGAGCCAGTGGCCCAAGGCTCACTGATGCATGTGAGCACCAAAGGCTGACCTATGTGACCCAAATCAGATCCATGGAGGCTCCACCTTTACAGGACTTAAAGGATCTGCTGCTTGGTGCCTGATACCACTGGACACATCAGTCAAAAGTCTTATGGATTCCATATGTGTTTCTATGGCACAATGGGAACATACACAACATAAATGGGTGCATATTAGATTATTTGTAGACTAGATTAGAGCATGCTAATCTAACATCTTACCACTAAAATGGATTTATAGCAAACCCTCTAATGTGCATGTGTTTTAACCAAAATATGCATGAACCATAATGTCCACGGTTGCTGGTCAGCTAAATTAATGGAGTTCCCTTTACAGCTGTTCAAACCTCACGGTGAAGTTGAAGGCTTAGGCTGATTGCTGGTTCGGTGTTTATAACGTGATTAAGCTTGTTCATTTCATGAGGTGCAATATAGAATATAAACAACGGGAAAGCCGCCGGTCGGCTCACGATGATGCTGGGACTATACTAAAGGTGTTTACCACCAAGACAGCGCAATTGTATTGAGTATTGGAGCATGGTTGATGTATGCTGCGGCAAATAATTTGCGGCTTTATCCTTGGTCTTTTAGCACACATATGCAGAAAAATGGATTGTACCAAGCTTGAAACATAGAAATGTGAGCAAGGCTTTATTTTCATTCAACTCAGAGGCTAACATTGGCATCATTACATGTCAGAAGCTATAGCTATTAATACCTACAGTTCCCGTTTCAGCTTAAATATTCAGTGAAACCTGGCTACAAATGAGAAATCTTCCCTTGTCTAGATGTCTGAAATCAAGGTCAGCTGTGAAATCTTAAACAACAGATATGAAGACGAGACGCCTCCCAGCTTCTTCATTGTAATTCACAGGCAGTACCCAAATAGCACAGCATGTGTAATGGATTGCATGTTTGCTTGCATGACAGGAATTTCAAGAACTGGAGGTCCTAGTTGACTTGTGTGACTGATGCTGAGAGAAGAAGCAGATGTGCGAAGGCTGAATTGCAGCTTCGTTCTTCGGTTTTAGTATTTGTCACTGCTGAACATAAACCGCGTGTTTCCAAACACAAAAAAGCACACTTGCAGTAATTCACCTCAGTGTCATTATCACACTGTTTGTCTTGTAGTCCAGTGTTTACAGTACTGTGCAGTGAGTTGGCTGAGTACCAGCATCACATCTTGGCAGATTGTGAGGCAGCGTCTGTGAAGGCAAGTGCACCATTGAGCTGTAACGTGATCCTTCCTGAGGACATATCTTTACCACAACTCTTTGAAGTATCAGAACTGTCAGCGCACGAATAATGACCAAGAGGTAGTGGAAGTGGAATGAGGAAGATGAGACGACGCCGTAGTCATTAACTGGCTCAGCTGCTCACAGGAGAGCGATACTAGGTTTCTTCAGGTCTGAAAGTCTAGTAGTACGTCTCAGTGGATCATTAATACAGTATGAATCAGTGTATTAATGTGCAATGGCTATAATAACAAGGCAAACTTGTAAATTTGGACAATCCTCCATTGAAAGTAGGATTCAGTTGAACAGCCAAGGTTAAATATGGAACATCTGTTAATATACGTTAAACCAAGGGAAACTGTCACATCATCTAAGGTGTGTTATAGTTTTTTCATAGTGCATATAGTAAAGCTTCATGAAAATCAGATTAAATGAGTGATTCAATAGTTTGAACTAAGGACCAGTCAGTATAGCAGGTGATTAAATAAGGAAGACACATTTAATAACTATAATTTTAACAGCAATTTAAATGAGGACTAATATGTGGCTCGCTTGATCTCCTCTGGCAAAGCATTGCAGAGCGATGGGCCGCCCCTAATAGAAAATGTCCAGTCTGAAGGACCTGGGGCTTAACGTAGGCTAATATGGGATTAAACATTTATTGATATCCCCACCGGTCAATCATCTGGGCCTTTAAAGTGATAATTGCTACACACTTAGTTACGTTTATGAAAATTATTGAATAGTCTGGCAGGAGCATTTTGAATTAATTGAAGTCTGCAAAGGTTGCTTTTGCTTCAGCAGGGGTACAGTGAGCTACAGTGGCCTGACATGTGATGCATGACAATTTTCAGGTTCATGTGAGATGGAAAGGACAGGATCGTAGTTGGGTCTTTATTGGAATTAAAGCAACAGATTGAAATGTTTATTTCCCCCTACTGGCGTTGACAGAAATTACACATAGACTGTCGGTGTGTATGATGTAAGCCTTTTCTCTCGTCCTTCAGTTCATTCGCTTCTTTTCGCGCTCTCCAGCGAGGATGAAAAACAATCATCATCATTATCCTTCATCTAATTGCAGAGATTCTGAAAAATTTCTGCAGGTAGACATGAAACAGTTGGACACTGAAACAAGTTGTGGTGAGATGACATTATGTTTGGTGTCTGGGCCAGTTAAGGGCAGTTATTCGACAGATCTGAACTTCACTTGTAATTTCTTTATTGGTTGTTGGTTAGTGGTGTCGAAAGACCCATCGTGAATTTTCCTCTCACATACCAACAACACCTGTCCAGTCCATATTCTTCGTCTCCAAATGCTGCCTTGACTGACAACAAGTTTGCCAATACTCATATATGTTGTTTTAGGGGAGTCACAGGTGATCGAAATATTGATTATGTATGAGGGTCTTTATCGAATGTTGCTTACTACCACTGTGTTGACGTAACACTGAAATTTCAGTTTAAACCTTTGAAAATATCCAAAATGGAAGCCACAAGGAACGAGCAATGCACTGTTTGTTCCATATACATTCTGTATGTATAGATACATTTGCAAATGCACATTATATAATACTATATGTATCATATAATGTGCCCACAAATGCTCCCATTACCTTCTACACACACTGGTTCAACTCCGTCTCCATTTATGGCGTGCTTCGCCCCTCCGTCAAATGCTCTTGTCAGTTTTTATGCTGCTGAGTTCTCTCTTTATGCTGGAATTAAAGCAGAAAATGGAGACTGTATCAGCAGTAATCCCATTGGATTTACAGGCAGGATTATTCACAAGGGATTGGACTCAGTGTGAGAAAGCAGTTCTTCACTCATAAAATAACATCCCCCTGTCTGTCTCTCCTCTTTCTCTCTGTACACCATTTTCCACACCAGTGTATCGGCTGAGGGGACAATCCGCCACATTGTACTGTCTCGGGGCAATGTTAATCATGTTTTGTGTTTATTCTGGGACCCAAGGCTTGTGTCTTTGTCTGTTTTCTGTCATTTTTCAGTCAAAGTCCCTCAGTTCTAACTCTTTTTTCCTTGCCTTTCCTTGCTCTCTTTTTATTCCCCTATCTCCTGGTCTCTTTATGGCTGTATCCCTCCACCTCTGACTAATCCCCCAGTCAGGCTATCCATATAATTAGAGTCGAATCCTAAGACCAGGGGCCCTCCAGATGAAAGTTGCAATTATAGATCATGGCAATTTGTCACTTACCATGAAAGTGACAGCAGGGGTCATGTCTGAATCCATGTACGAGCGTGCACTCCTCACTCTCACAGCAGCAGCCACTCAGGCCATTAGTGGTCAATGTTTCGAGATTGACTACTTGTTGAAAGATGCCTGGTTCCATTACTCGAAGGCAGGTAGCTGTCTAGCATTAGCCAAGAGTCTGTAATTTGTTGTCTGAAAGCCTGTTAGGAGAAATCTAAGCGGAGTGGAACGTGCAGCAGTGACCATAAACACCAGCTGCTATAATATGCACTTCAGTCTGTACTGTTAGGGTTAGGGTTAGGGTTGAGTCAAGGTTTTTACTTGAGTAATAAAACAGTATCTAGTCCATGACTAGGAACAGAAAAGTTTCAAAATTAATACTTTCAATTTAGTTAAAGTTATTACAATTTTCCAGTTATATTTATGAGAATACTTCAGAAAAGTATTATTCCTAACTTTATATGTATTTTGGCTGCCGCAGGTAATGTAAGAAAGTGCTTTTTGTAAACTAATGTTTATTTGTATACTATAAAATATGCATTATTAGATTTATGCCAGCATTTTTTAAATTATTTAATAAGTGGCATTCAAGTGCATTTTCTTGTGTGTAGTATTCCTGGATTTATTGGATTTCATCTTAATGCCTGAAATACTACTTTGTTCACCATACCGCTGTCATCGTTGGCTGCTCAGTTTCCTAAGAGGTTTTTGAGATGCTAAGGGCATTTTTGAGTACATTAGCACGACAGAAAGTCTTCCCATTTCTCAGTCCTCTGCTTCTGCGTCTTCATTCTGGTCCTGTTCAACCATTCCCTTTTTATTTTTGTTAAAGTACAAAGCTATTCTCAGCGTGCATCGTTAAAAGGAGTACTGTTTTCTAACCGTGTCACATCCTCTAATGCAATCATACCGATGCTGCTAAATTTGTTTGCTAATTTCCTGCAGCAGGACCTAAAGCTTTGTGACTGGAAATTTACATTTTTGTGAATGGAACTTCAGTCGGAAAGAGTCAGATTTCACCTTCAAAAGCCGTGCTTTATTTGTCCTCTTCTGCTTCTTCTTGGGTGCGGTAGCCAGGGAAAACGTTTCAGGCGAGGACTCTCACACAGAGAACAAAACAAACCAAAAGCTGGATTTTAAATATTTCCACGTGATACATTAAAGAGCTGCAGGCAGTGAAAAAAAAAATGTTCAAAAGAGCATTGAGTGCAAATGTTCCAGTCCATGATGGATTTTTCCCTCAGTGCATTTAATGTATCAAGTGGAAATATTCAAAATCCAGACTCTGTTCGGAACTTATTCTTTTGTTCTCTCTGTGTGAGTTCTCACTTGGTGCAGTGTGAATAAAACTTTCCATAAACATTGCAGAACAAGTAGCCTTACTGTATACAGTCACAACATTAAAACCACTGGCAGGCGAAGTGAATAACATTGACCATCATGTGAATCATCAAGTGGATGTTACTTAGACATGTACCATCCACCTAGACCAGACCAGGCACCCCCACCCCATAGCAGTACCCAGCAGGATGCAGCCTAACACAGACACAAAAACTGTTTTGGAACAACTCAAAAACTAGATCACTAGATCCCAAACTGATCAAGTATCTGTGGGATGATCAGAGAGGCCCCTCCCCACAATCCACAGGACCCAAAGGCCCCCACTAACAACATTCTGTTGTCAGACACCACAGGACACTTTCAGAAGGTCCATGTCCATTCTCTGATGGGTCACAACTGTTTTGGAGGCACAAGGGAGACCTACACAATATCAGGAAGGTGGTCATAATGTTATGCCTGACTGGAGTATATGCTAATGATGAAAACCCCAATATGCACACCTTCTGACTTGAACAAACCTTATGAGTAAACTTCTGATTAGAGATACAATTACTAAAATGTTCTTGCACGAGGCCCAACATGTGAATCACATACACTATGTAGTCCTATATGAGCCAGTTAGTGTACTGTTGCAGCTGTTGAGAGTTTATAATGTCATTCTGATGGATGTATTGTGAATTGTGATGTTTAAAAGTGTGCACCTTTGTTTAAAGACATGGATGAGGTTGAAAGGTTGCAGGGTATTTTAATGTAATGTTTACCATAGTTGCACTTGCAACACATTTGCCGGTTAACAACAAGGTTTCTAAGACTGTGTAAAGTTGTGTTTCTCACAAACAGTGAAGGTGTTAATTGACAGCCCGGTCAGAAAGTAGATTAATTTCTTCCACATTCAAAGTCAAGATGGCAGACCTCCCGTTCATTTCACCCACAAACAGACTCCTGCACATTTTCTCTGGGCTACTGCAATGCTATATGGATCCTGCCTGCTTAATTGACAATAAAATCCATACACCATGTTCGTGAGAGCAAGAGCTGACTGATTTCTACTCACCAATAGTACTGCCCCTTTGCAGAAACATTCAAAATTGGTTAAAGACAGAAGCCATGTTCGAACGCTGCGTGGCCATTTGAACGTGCATTACACGGGGGTTTAGAAACTGACAAGTGGACATTTAAATTCACAATGAAAAGAATAAAGGGAATAAAGTATTCAGATAATTTAATAGAGGATGTTTGTTGATACATCATGCAAGAGTACGTTGTGTCTCTGGACTGACATTTATATGAAATATCTTTTTATGAGTACCTCTCAGCCAGCTGGAGCTCTTTGAACATTTCAGTCCTGGCTAATCTAGAAACAAAGTCAGTTTAATACTATACTCAGAAAACTGCGGGACAGAAAAAACTTTTGTCGTTTTAATCAAGTAGTCAGTAGTGCCCTTATTCAATTAGTCTGGGAGCAACTATCGCCTGAATGACACATACAAACAGCAGGAAACGGTAAAATTATTTCAAAAAGTTACGAAGATGATCCGTGTCTTGTTTTTTGCTGCAACTACTTCACAGCAATTACAACTTGTGTTGCTTTTACGCTTTTAATGTGAAGTTGCAGCAGTGCGAAACGTTCGGTTTGAATCCGTTTGGTTTGATTTAGCAACATCAGTCTTTGAATCTCATCATCTGTGACAGTTATATCCATTCTGCATTCATAGCCAGATATCTGTCATATACTGTATAAAGCTCACATTAGCAGAAACTTACCACAGACATTCAGTTCAAAATAATGCACTTAATCTTACAATACTTTCATTAGTAGGTCATAGGCCCAGACACCTTTGTGTTACCTCATTCAGTGACAGAAATCTTTGAGATGCCCTCTTTAACGTTAACACGAAACCCCACAAGTTTGTACATTCGGCACGAACCGTACAGTGGGTACGATACAATCGTGTGCACTAGCTGGACGAGCTGCTGGACATCTAGTCAGCCCACAGTGAACGTCTCTGCTGAGGCCACTTTACACTGTAGCTACAGAACAGTCTCTCACCGCTGCAGCCCGTCCTCCTCACGACGCGCTCGGTGCTGCGGGGCACCCTTTTTGAACCAATTTAAGTGCACACGCTGGCCCTCGGCTATGAGAATCTCACCGATTTCTTTCACAGCGCTGCGCTGATGCTTGCTAAAACCCTGTCTCTGCATTCACTGAGTCACGGGTCAAACATTAAATTTTGCTTTTTTTTTAATAGCAACCAATGCAAATAAACTCATTGGCACCCTGAGAGTGCTAATAACGTTATTCATTGTTGGCATTTACGAGGCAGATGGACTGACCAAAATATGACTCCTGCAATAAAAAGCAAACATCTCACAAAAGTTCTTTTTAATTACACAGCTGATCGGCAATTATTCCAGCAGACATCCCTGGACACATGTAATAACTTATTATAATTTACATAGCTTATTCCCCGTCATTATTACTTCTTTGTGTTCCTACATACAGTGCAACTTTGTTCCATACTGTATACTGTATATAAGAACATTTTGTGCTGCACATAGCTATGTTTAGTTATAGGCCATCTTTATTCTGCTTCACCTTGTATCATCTGTCAACATGGGTAAATGTTGGCTTCTTCAGTGCTCCTGTCAAACATCCACTGAAGTCTCGTGAAGGGATCCTTGTTTCCAAACCTCTGGTGAATCACTGCTCCTTCACTTTTTATGACTCATACATAAAACATAGAGATAAAAGCGCTCCTGTTTGTCATCATCTGTTGATATCAATTCCCGCTCCAGAAGTGCCTCTTCTCGTGCACGCAAATCGCATTACTGATATTACTCCTCACAGTGCCTATCATGCCAATCCGGAGATAGCTCTTGCTTTAGTGTTTCGCTTGGCACAATTGGGTAAACTGATGGCATCTCGCTAGTTTATTGATTTAATTTGAGGCGCTGGCAAAGGTTATCGTGTTTTGGACACTACTTCTTTACCTTTACGTTGCCCTGCATTTTTCCTGAATAATCTATAGTCTACAGACAATGAGGAAGCAAGACAGCAACTGCAAGGGTGGACAAGCTTATTTTATGCAATGTAATGTAATTCTGTGCCAGCATTTCCAATTCCTACTCGTCGTTTGCTCTGCTGGAAAACGGTGGATTGTTTACTCCGGGCTTGGGGCGAGTTCCTGCCCCAAGAAAAGAAGTACAAGTATCTCAGGGTGCTGTTCAGGAGTGGCGCTATAACGGAGTCAGAGATGGACAGGCTGTTCAGTGCGGCAGCTACAGCAATGCGAGTGAGCTGGAAGGCGAAGCTTTCGATTTACCCTCACCTATGGTCATGGGTAGTCACCGAAAGAATGGCATTGCGGTTTCAAGCAGCTGTAATGAGATTACTCCTTAAAGATCTGGAGGGAGCTCGGTGTAGAGCTCCTTCGCGTCGAAAGGGCCCAGTTGAGGTGGTTCGGGCTTCTGGGGAGGATGCCTCATGGGTGCCTCCCTTTGGAGGTTTACCAGTCACAGCCAACTGAGAGAAGACCCTGAGGTAGACACAGAATTCCCTGGAGGGATTATATATGCCGTCTGACCTGGGGGAGCCTCGTGATCCCCCAATGTGTTGGAATGTGTTGCTGGGGAGAGGGACGTCTGGAATTCATGCTTGGCCTATTGCCACCACGACCTGACCTTGGGTAAGTGGAAGACAATGGATGGACGGAAGGATGGATGTGTAAATCTATGGCTTAGAAGTGATTCGCAATTGACAACATTCCATTTGAGTAAATATTTCAGGATGTACCTAGCTTGTATCAACATATTATTTCATATTCATCGTACCAAACCAAGATTCTGTTGTATTCTTACACTTCATAGTCCACTCTCTTTACAGTGGTTGCGTTGTCAGCAGGAGACTCAGTCGTAACTGTGCAAGATTTCACTGACATCCTCATGTTCAAGGGATTTGCAGGAAACTTGAAAGAATGCCGACGACAAAGAGAACTTTACCCAGCATCCATGTTCAGCAACCCAGCTGAGACAAGGCTTTGCTTTGATACTGAACATTAAGTCAGAACAATCAATTAGCCGTGATTGGGCATATTTAAGGAGGAAATATCTTCTGTTACAGCTCCTCGAAGAACATTTCCCGTTCTGAGTGATGGATAAGTTTGTCGTTTTGTTCTGGAGCCTTGGATGTATTATTAACTCCAAGCTGCCCGTTGGACCGAGATTCAGGTACACATCTTTTTTTGATGAGCTCAGAGAAACTTTTCACTTTCTGCAGAAGAATTTATTTTTATAAGACTCTGACGACACATCCTTCTGCGCAGTGAATCTCAAACATTCATTTTTACATGCACAACCAGTTTCTCCGAATATCAAGTAAACTATGCATTCAGCTTGAACGTTCAAAATTATTCATTTTTCAGAACTTGACATTTTCAAGACACATTGGATGATGTTCGGGTTTCAGGATCATTCTCTACACATTCAGAGTAATTGTCTCAGCTTGAGTCTTTACTGCACTTTGTGACACACTGCTCTCTGCACTGTATACGAACCAAACCAGCCGACATGTTGCAAGACCGGGGCAGAGGTGAATATCCAAAAGAAGAGTCCACATTTGTGGTGGGAACACATTAACATTATGAAAGATTGGATATCAACATGTTTTTGAATATCACAAAGTCAACCTTTTTCAGAAGGTGGCTTTAGGAATGAAAGAGGGAGGCTTGGTGTTGCATGGCTGAACGCTGGTGGAAAACACTGAGAAAACCCTGCTGCATGTATGTTGTAATATCGTCTATTGTCCATATCAAAAATTAGAATATTTTGTGCATATAAACAAATTTTCAGCCTGGTATAGTCTGCCTCGATTCTTATTAGTATACTATAGTATACTACTATATCAGTCTGGTAACACGCCATTAGGATTCCATTATGGGGCATGTTTCAATGAATACAGAGGAAAAAATACGTCTGCACAGAATTTGACAGTGGAATAAGACAGATGCTTTAATTGCTGTTAACTTTCGTTCTTTAAAGTTTCACTGTCGCTATAGCGAAATCTAAACACCTTGCTTCTCTGACACCCAAGCGATTGGATTTGACCCATATTTTGAGACATATTTGCCAGGGCATAATCAGTTCCCAACGGAGCGACTCCAGGCCAACAAAGAACTGTGGGCATCAGAAGTTCAGACGGGCTTCCAGGCTACCCCACCTTTATCAGTTATAGAAAAACCGGATTTTAGTATGCATCAGGTTTGCTCCTTGTTCCTAGTCACTGGAAAGTGCAGGGACGGACATGTGAACTGTATCTCCTGATTCTAGTGAGATGGTGCAAATTTACACATACAGCGTGGGTGGATTAGATCTTGTGCAGCTTGTGCAGCAATACACGATCCTATCCTATCGACCCACAACATGGTTGTACACAACGACACATAACAACACTCTCGGGTTTCAAAAGCAAGTAAAATAAGAGCACGTACTCCCAGGCTGTGAATGGTTAAAGTAATTGTATATGGTTCAGTTTGATATAAGCGTCTGAGAGGTTTGCTTAGACTAAGCACTGTCTTTGACGCCGACACGGCAGCGAAGAAAATAGCCAGACATTAGTTCGTTTCTGAACAAACTTCCCAAATTGTATCTTTTGTTTTGCTAATAAATAGTTAGCACTAACAGTGTTCCAATCACAAGCTGTTCGTCATCAGCCCCAGATTTAAAACAGATCCCCAATTGTTCCCTCTCTGGGACTTTTTGTCCCTGTCTCCTCCTAACACACTAACACAAACGCGCATTTGCATATATCACATAATCTCATCTCAGGCCCGCTCTCTATAAAGGGCCTCGCTGGTGTACTAGAATTGCACTGGACCTGCTCCACTTTCCAAAGGTCATGTAGATACTGAAGAGCGTATTACTGTGGAGTGGCGAAAAAACACACTGATGGAAAGGTTTTCCGGGGAGCACGAGGCTCTGATGTGTTCATAAAGTTTGTTGTGGACACAGATAAAGAGACGAAAAGATGACTGGAGCTCATTTTAATCCAGTTTTAACAAGCTGCTTTTTAATCTGGTGAAAATACAACAAATTGGGGGACTTTCATTAAACAGGGAAAAAAAAAATCCTCATTTTCCCGCTAAGAGGCTAAACCGTCCCTTTTTTCAACAATCTGTTCCGTTCCTATCGGCTTACAGAAGAGCTGAGATTATCCCTCTCAGCCTCTGTAATGAGTCCTGAGGTTTAAACAGAATACCATCACTGCACCACTGGTATACCTCACTCCCTTTAACGCTCTCTGCAAGTCATTTTCCAGCGCTGGAATTAGTTACCATAAATCAACATGAACCCGCGAAGCCCCTCCAGTGCCCTCCAGTGCCAGCTCTTATGAGGATTAATAGTTCGGTATTTCACGTTTGTATATGATTGCGTGCGTGGGTGGATAGGAATGGAAGGTGGTGCAGATGGCGCATGTACTCTGGGTGTGATTGTTGTGCGTGCTTTTGCACATGTGCAGCCCACTCGGCTTGGAAAACTCGCAGGAACCTGCAGACTACAGAAAAGTGACAGACCCATGAGCCCCTGAGAGATAATGTTACTCAATTTGTAATTTCCTGAATTCACGTGCTGGCCATTTATAAACAGCTTTGTTTAAAGCCCTTTCTGTGGGTGAATTTGAATTCCTAGGCATGGACTCTTCCAATTCTCTGCTAATCTACATTTTATAATTACATATTCACATATATGTCGCAGCCCGTATATTTATAATTTACTCTTTGCATGACACTAAGTAAACGGCGACAATTAATTTCTGTGGGTAAAACAACATCACCCTGGACCCTCACAACACAATCTTTCACTAAACCATGCTTCTTCTTCTTCTTTTTTGAGATTACGATAGCAACAAATTTAAGCTGTGACTCAACAGATACTCTGACTTGCTGCTTAACCTTAACTTTCGCCACTTTACCCCATCATTGATGCCCAACCTCTGTCTCTATTGATGCGTACATTCACCTCCTGCCTCCACACCCACACGAGGTACATTCATGCTCTCCCACCATTTAGTGCACGCTTGAGTAAACACCAGGCATTAGCTTGACAGCAGAGGTAGCGATGGCTCTACCTCCTCTGAGCTAAATCAATTAGCCTATCTCCACTGGGGCCAGCCGGTGTTTGCAGGCCTTCTCGGTTCAGATGGCATTACCGTTTCTCCCAGACCGGCAAACAGGCTGCCGCACACGCTGCTGCATCTGCTTGGATTCAGCCCAAGCCTGAAAGGAATGAATTGGATTTGTAGTGAATAGTGTGTGATACAATGGAGCCGACTGAGCATGGACACAGTGTTGTGTGTGCTGCACTTCTTCTCTTCACCAGAAACACATGAGTACATGTTTTTTTGTAATGACCTTGCTTTGTTGTAGCAACTTGTGCTCTCAAGCACATCTCATCTTACAAGCCTGAGCCATACCTCACTGTATGAGATCTTCATTTTCAAAACCAGACGTTGACATAATATCGTTCACACAAACAGTCTCCAAACCATTTTAGGCGAGGCCTGTTCTTGATTGAACATCTTTTCCTCTCTACCACTCATTATGAACCTCATTTACTCATTGTGCCATAAACCAGACCCTTTGGAGATAAGCCTTCTCCTTGACTTGTTTGATGCATAAACAGATAAGATGCTCAGTCATCTGTCAAACATGCAACTGCACATATATGCACAGCAGCTTGCAAAACTGTCAGTGTTGCACACAACTGTCTATCTAGCTCAATGTGTGACCGAGCGTCATTACCAGTACACTTATCAGTTATCAGCCTGGAAACTGCCTTGTGTCTCCATTGACCCTGTCGCTGCTCTTCACCGTGTTTTACGGGGCCGACACTGAGCGACGATGACAGGTGATGTGTGCAAGAGCAGTGAAGTGAAATGTGACAATCTGACCCGACCGCTCTGAAAGCAGTCGGATAGTCAGAGATTGAATATGAATCAGATCGAGTACCGCGGCGCATACGCAAGAGATCCACAACTTATATGAAAAAATATATCTATCAGAGGCAAAGAAACCTGGTTTGGCCCTCGCTGCTTCAATAAATGTTTTTGATCTTAAGACCAGTCCACAAAAATAATAAAATCAGCCCACAAATCATTCAAACACAAACAGACGCTGTGACAATATTTGTAGTGCAGAACTCTTATTTAAGCAGCAGTGCAGATCAGCAGGGTTCTGTTAAACCATTGTTTGTGTGTTTGAGCCTGTTTCAATGTTAAGCATGTGTTTGCCTGGTGCAATCAGCACTCTGTGCCCTTTCCTTTGCCGTTAAACAGCATGTACAGGTCTCTGTTGGAGGGCAACCAGTGGTCAAATACCCTCCATCTGAATGTCATGGTACAGGCTAAGAGCAGGACAAAGCTGGGAGAAAGCGTCTGCTTTTATATCATATGATGAGCTTAAGAGCTTATGTTTAGTTGGTTCTTAGTAGATAGATAATACCGTGTTTATCTCAAGTTTATGTTAGTCCCTGCTAAATAGTCCGTAAAAGCATTGCTTGTAACGGCAATTTAGAATTTGGTCACTGTTGTCCTTTCATGTTACAGCTTTTGCTGAAATTTTGTAGGATCATTATGTGAAGCTGAATTATTTTGTAATTGGCTATCGACCTTGGTCTAAGTACTAAAGGAAGTCAACAATTAATTTGTTTTGCTGATAAGCAAAAGTATAAATAAACAGCACAAGATCTACAGATTAGAGTCGGTACAACACAATGATTTCAGCCATGCTTGCTGTGCAGCTCTAGAGGTCAGATCAGTAATATCTCAACATATTAGACGGATTTCCCTGAAATTTGGTACAGCCATTCATGATCCTCAGAAGAAGAATCCTACTTACTTTTATGATCCCCTGACCTTTACTTTAGCAGTTGTTTTTATTGAAATGTCTGTAAAATCTGATGGGTTGCTGTCATATTTTGTACAGAAACATTCACATTTCCCTGAGGAAAGCTGAGGCTTTGACTGAATTAAATTTTGTCCAGTCTTTTGGTTCGGATACTTACCTGCTGATCTGCATTTTAGCTTTGATGTTGTTAGCACGCTGGCATTGGTGTTCGTATTATCTCAAAGCGCCACTGTATGCGACAGCCACATGGACTTGCAGGAAGGACTGTAGCGTCTTACTCTTAGTAGTCAAGTCCCATACATTGGTCTCCATACTGTATTTTATATTCATTATTGCAGTCATAAAATGTGTTTTCTCCCAGTCATTTAAATCAATTAATTAAAGTTATTAAAAAGCAATGTTTTTCTTTCTTGACAGATTCTCAAATCATTACCAGTGGGAGAAAATGCTGCATACAAAGGCATACAGTGTAAAATATTATAAATGTGACAAGACTCTTTCCACCTACCATTTAATATGCCTATTTGTAGTCACATCCAAAGCACAATAATCCCCCTCAAGAGCCCAGCTGCCAATCAACGCTTCGGTTGATGGAGGCGGCTTGCCAAGTACACTCGGAAAATCATGAGGAAGGTCGCTCGAGGAAATGTGTATACAAAAAAGGCAAACATTCATAATTGCTGCGGTAAACACCCTTGTTTGTTTCTCAGCAGCTTGGTTTCTTGATATCACAGTTTATTGGCTCATACTTTTAATCTATGTCCCTGTCAATAATTTGACAAAACACTGACATACTAGACCATTTGTCACAAAAACAAAGTGGCCAGTGTTCATGCTGCTGCTGCTAAATCCTGTAGGAGGGAGAAAAAAGCCTTAAGTGGTGATTCGCAGTCATCTGAAATCCCTTCATCCCTTCTGGGACATAATGTCACATTTCCAGTTCCCATCTCTTTCTTTGTGTCACCCTTTGTTAATGTTCCCTTACTGTTAACTGGAGACAACATGGTTTGAACGACTATGCCCCAATCTTTAAACTCAGTGACGTATTATCAGTTTCAATTCAATTTCAATTACATTTTATTGAATACAGTGTCAATAACAATATACAGTATATGGTCTCAAGACACAGACTACAAAATTCGGCCTGAAACCCCCAGAGCAAGCACGAGGGTGGTGATGGCAAGGAAAGTCCTCCCTTTTAACAGGAAGAACTTGAGCCATCTGCCTGAGGCTGGCCAGATAGAGACAGGGAAAGAGAGAGAAGACAGAGAAAGGAGGAACGAGATAAATATACATCTGTCTAAAGCGTACATGTAGAATATGATCGTGATACAAACACAAGATATAGCACATGCATGTTACATGACATTTTGATAATGAACATAAATAAAGCTGTTTTTGACAGTAGTTGATTCAATATAATGGCATCATAGGCAGGTTGGAGAATGATGCATTCAGGTAGGAGTGGATGGCTGCAGGCCATGAATTCTGGGCAGGCTGATGAGACCAGGGCAACAGATAAGTAGTATAGAGCTCTGTAGGTCAGTCACCCGAGCCAGCGCTAACTATAAAGCTTTGTGAAAAAGTCAATCTTAAAGGGGAAATTTATTTTTAATAACCTGGACCTTATTTCTGGTTTAAAATATGATCGTTTACTCACCCATATAACTTTTGTGTCATTTGCAGTTGTTCGGAGAATATTTAGATCTGCGTATATCCATATAGTGGGAGTGACTGGGGCACCAGAACACAGCCTCTAAATAACGCATTATCTGCCGCGAAACTCATTAATTTCACCAATATTTTGTTATGATACGCTAGTGCTATTCCCCATTGAGTCCAGAGTTACCTGTTATCATCATCCGGGCTCTGTAGATTGACCTACTAACCTCTGACCTGGATGATGTCATCTCTGAGCGCCGCACGCACCCCGTACAGATTGTTTACCTGTAATTTGCTACTACTAGTTTTTTGCAACATGGCTGAATATTTTTCCGATTCTGAGGTTGTGGGCGACGACTTTGTTTAAGATGGACCGTTTTGAGCCAGAGTATATGGATGAGGAGCTTGTTGAAAGGAGGATGCGGAGGCAGAGAGAGGAACAGCTGGCCAAAGAACAACAAACCATTGTACATCTACGAATAGATAACAGGTAACTCTGGACTCAACGAGGAATAGCACAAGCGTATCATAACAAAATATTGGTGAAATGAACAAGTTTCACGGCAGAAAATGCGTTATTTAGAGGCTACATTTCGGTGCCCCAGTCACTATCATTACGTGGAGATACACGGATCTAAATATCGCTATGTATAGCTCCAAATGACACCAAAGTTATATGGGTGAGTAAACGATCGTATTTTGTGCCAGAAATAAGGTCCAGGTTGTAAAAAACGGTAATTCCCCTTTAAGCCTTAAAAATATCAGAAAACATTTATCTGTACCATAGTCAGAAAATAATTGCCTTTTAATACTTAAATAAAAATATTGCATAATTTTCCTAAAACCTTCTCTTCCTTACTATTCCTGATATTTTCAGGGAGAGTCTTATAACAAATGCAATGATTCAGGGGGTGTGTGGGTGTTAAGTCATAACGTATCAATGTATCAACTCCTGTTTCTCGTTTTGCTCTCCAAGGTTGAGTTTACAGGTTGTTCATGTGCATTTATTGCCCCCAATGTGTGGGCTATGTCATGTAGGTGGTTTGTTTATGTGTATATTCACATGTTGGAGGGGATAAAATAAAACAATACAACTAATGTTGCTTCATTTTTTCTCTCTCTCTCTTTTCTCTCACATAGGATGAAAAAGCCTCGGAGAGAGCTGGATGAATGCCTGACTAAACCTCATAACCCGCACGGAAGCTAAAACTGAAAGATTACCTGACAATCAATGCTGTGAAGACATGCAAGCATCTTACACCTGAAATCTGGCAAGAAAATACACTCTGCTGATCATGGCATTTCAGCAAACTTGTATATATCTTCTAAAAGAAGCCCCCATGGATATGGAACAATTGTCTGCGACTTCATAACTAGAACCGTTCCCTGCCTCGTTTTGATTTTTATCGCGCAACCGTTGTGTTCCAGCTTCGTCAACATCATCACAGGCGCCGGCCAAGTTTCAGCGTGAAACTCAATTCAGAAGGCTTCACGTGGACCGCAGAAAAGATAAGACAGACAACAAGCGACCCTTTGTATCTTTCGTCATCATCTTCCTACATGCAGCTCCCCGCTTAGCAATATTGAAAAGGAGGAGCCCATTAAAGCATTTGATAGATAGGGAAGCCTGGGCTGAAGGTGTGGTTGCTGGCTGGCTGCTGCTGTTGCTGTTTGGAGATGAGATAAGAGCGTTGGGGAAAGAGAAAGACTTGCCTCTCTAACCGGAGCTGAATACTAATGAGGACTTGGCTACAACAGTGAACAGATTCAATAATGGAGTAGTGAAATGGACAAATTAGTCTGTTACTGAAGTCTACGAATCATTAGGATCATAGCTGTAAATTGAAATGATTGAATTGGACATTTGCTAAAGGTTGACAGGATTTAGTAAAGGACAACATTGTCTACAGACTTCTGCATTTTTTCTAGCAACCATTACCAACAATGCCACATCGTAGTAAAGCGTTCATCCGTGGTATGTCTGAACTGATCTGCATGCTGTTTTTATTAGCGGAATGAAACAGGTCTAAACCTTATGAAAAAGAGGGTTCAAAGGAGGTAAGATGGAGTTTGATAACAGCTCACTGGACTACTTCACCAGTAACTTCACAGAGACTCCAGACACAACCACAGCTCCACCCTGGAGCGAGGCCACTCTCCTCGGCCTCCAGGTCTCCCTGTCCGCCCTGTTAGCCGTCGTCACCCTGGCTACTGTGCTGTCAAACGCCTTCGTCATCGCCACCATCTTTCTGACCAGGAAGCTCCACACGCCTGCCAACTTCCTGATCGGCTCCCTCGCCGTCACAGACCTGCTGGTGTCCATTTTAGTCATGCCAATAAGCATCGTCTACACCGTCAGCAAGACCTGGTCGCTGGGGCAAATCGTTTGTGACATCTGGCTGTCGTCGGATATCACGTTCTGCACGGCTTCCATCCTGCACCTGTGCGTGATCGCGTTGGACCGCTATTGGGCGATCACAGACGCGCTGGAGTACTCAAAGCGACGCACCATGCGCCGCGCAGGAATCATGGTCGGGGTTGTGTGGGTGATCTCTATATCGATTTCCATGCCTCCACTATTCTGGCGGCAGGCCAAAGCCCACGAGGAGCTCACGGAGTGTATGGTGAATACTGATCAGATCTCTTACACTCTCTACTCCACCTTTGGCGCCTTCTACGTTCCCACAGTGCTTCTCATCATCCTTTATGGACGGATTTATGTTGCTGCACGCTCTCGCATTTTTAAGACACCATCGTCGTCTGGGAAGCGCTTCACCACAGCACAGCTCATCCAGACCTCTGCGGGCTCCTCTCTCTGTTCCCTTAATTCTGCCTCCCACCAGGAAGCACACCTACACTCTGGCAATGCTGCAGGTGGTGGAGGAGGAGGAGGAGGAGGAGGAGGAGGGGGAGGATCGCCTCTGTTCATGAACAGTGTGAAAGTGAAGCTGGCAGACAGCGTGCTAGAGAGGAAACGCCTGTGTGCGGCGAGGGAGAGGAAAGCGACCAAGACACTGGGCATCATCCTGGGTGCATTCATTGTCTGTTGGCTCCCGTTCTTCGTCGGCACGCTCGTCTTGGCCATATGTAAAGAGTGCTGGTTCGATCCGGTGCTCTTTGATATCTTCACCTGGCTGGGATACCTGAACTCCCTCATTAATCCTGTCATCTACACCGCATTTAATGATGAGTTCAAGCAGGCTTTCCAAAAACTCATGAAACTGAGACGATGCTCATGAAAAAAGTGGATTAAAACGGACGTTTCTCGGGAAACAGAGTGAAAAAGACAAACAAGAATCTAGATTATATTAAAAGTGGGCCTGTACACTTTAGCGTCTTGTCTTGTGAACGTATTCTAAATGTGATATGCTTTGGTTTATTTTTTCATATTTTCATCTAACAGCTCTGTGCCATTGACCTTCGGAGACGTACCGTATATCATATGGACTTATGCATGCATCTTTAAAAAAGAAGAGTAAATCCTTACCCCCAAAGACTCATTTTAAAAAGACAAATAAGTGCGGTGTGAAGCCCAGTCACAGACATGTTGCCGTTATTTGTTGGACAAAAGCCGAGACTCTAGACAAACAAGAACTCGGTGCGACTGTGTGGAGAGAGTAAACTCAGACCGACTGGATTTAATCCAGAGGAAATGAAAAGCCATTCAATATATGTTGTCTTAATATCTGTGTCTGCCTCGTGATAGACTGGTAACCTGTACACGGTGTACCCCGCATTTCGAAATAATACCAGCCGGGATAGACTTCAGCCCCCCATGTGACCCTTAAGTCACATGGGGGGCTGAAGAGTGGGTATAGCTAATGGGTGGATGGATGGATCTCTGTCATATGGTTTCCTGCTACTCCCATATTATGTTTAAATGGTAGAGTAAGGTACTCAGAAAAACTACAAACTCTGAAGACTCCACTTATACTTGAAAGAGGTGTGTGTGTGTGTGTGTGAGCGTAAAGGTCATAACTGAAATATATGCGTGTTTTAAGAAGGGAGCATTGACGAGTGTTTGATATTTATACATG
The DNA here is from genome assembly GCA_030220025.1 of Chelon auratus. Lineage (NCBI taxonomy): Eukaryota > Metazoa > Chordata > Actinopteri > Mugiliformes > Mugilidae > Chelon > Chelon auratus. Next base: position 35,308 of record JASGAT010393676.1, on the reverse strand, counting down.
CTGTTCTCCAGCGAGGGACGTCTCTGAATATTAAGTGACACAAATTCCTCGGCAAGGATCATTTTGATAAGGGTCACATGTGATAGTGTTCCTAATGAAAATGTTTATTACCTTCATGTGACAAAACGCCATTAGCAGATACTATATTCTTAAATTCCTCACAGACATGGACTCAAATCAGCAGTTTCTGATGGATTTTATGTGCCATATTTCACTAATCATATGACAGCGAACGTGACAGTTGACTTTTTGCTGTGTAAAGGACATAAAGAAGCACCATCGACACAAACAAGGTTGAAAAATAGAATTGACAGTGGGTTAAAAAGAAATATCTCTAAGGGAGAAAAAAAGCTGTCAAACAAAAATAAAATAAAGATAGCCTGCTTGTGTTATGCCACCAGAGTGAGAACAAGTGATCTCATTGTTTATGAGTGGTGATTTCATACCTGTGTGTTGAAGGTGGACTTAGTTAGTCATCAATGAAGTAAACAAGACGTGTCTTATTTACACGTGTGATTTCCATTATTGTGTTGTTACAAATAACACACTTTTTTTTTGAAGGCTTGAAGTTAAAATCTTCAAAATCAGCAAAACAGGAGTCAGACTCTTGGAGCTGGATGACTTTCAAGTGTTCAGGAAGAACCGTTGGAGTTCAGTCTCTGCCAGCTGCCGTGGCATCAGTTCGAGGGATCGGCAGCAAGATATTTGCGCCATTGAATGACCTTGAAATTTGTTGGATAGTCGCATTTCTTTTTTCTTTTTTTTTTTTACATTCAAACAGGATGGGGCAATTATGAAATCGCGGCAAAGACACTCTACTACAGGATGCGTGTGGAGTGCAGATTCTCAATCGGTCCTTCACATCAATTTCTCAGCCGTACATGCATATTTATAGCTTTGTGGTGCCGTAACTCGGTGCAATTATGCTGGAACATCAGCTTAGTCACTTAAAATAAATGAATCATTATTGTGCACATTATTTCTTACATTTCCTAATAATGATCCCCCCTTTATGACATATTAAGTCGTTGCCGTTACAGTTGTCAGTGCACATTTAATATGTTAACTTCAGTCATATCCTGAATGGTCAATGATAATGGTTTCTAAAGCTGCAATAACAGACTTTCTGGCTGCCTGGGAGTGGCAGACCTTAAAACAGTCTGCAGTGGTGGGAATATTAAAAAAAAAAAAAAAAACACGTTTTAATCACTATATATTGTAGATTTATCGGTCAGAGTTGTTGCTCAGTTGTACACTGACAGGTAATTAGTGCCAAGATGGGGGACCAAATGCATTCATATTTTCTTTTTAACGTACCAGCTTAGCGTTAAATAAATAATCAGTTGTCATGGAAGCTAATGGCTGATGTAACCTTCACTGTGTCCAATTAATTACAACGTGAATATTCCAGGCTCTGTGAAGTGCGGCCACATTAACCGTGTAACAAAATGTGTGTGCTCTTTGAATAAAAACGTGAGTCACATTTAACAATGTTGGCAAAATAAAACCTAATAATACATAATGCAGGATAAAACATACCACAGTTAGCCCACCTTCTCGATTTGACTTATGGAGTGGATAAAAATAGATAAATGACTGGGAATGCACACATACCACTTTTAGTCAGAACATGTACATGTTTAAGGACTTAGATTTTGGGTACTTCTTTAGTATTGATATGTGTACCTAAAGGGGAACTACTGTTTTTTACAACCTGGACCTTATTTCTGGTGTAAAATACGATTGTTTACTTACCCATATAACTTTAGTGTAATTTGTAGTCCTTCGGGAGATATTTAGATACGCATATATCCATATAGTGGGAGTGACTGGGGCACTGCAACGCAGCCTCTAAATAACGCATTATCTGCCTCGAAACTCAGAGATGACATCATTCAGGTCAGAAGACATCATCCGAATGTTGATAACAGGTAGCTCCGGACTCAACGGGGAATAGCACTAGCGTACAATAACAAAATATTGGTGAAATTAATGAGTTTTGAGGCAGATAATGCGTTATTTAAAGGCTGAGTTTTGGTGCCCCAGTCACTCCCACTATATGGATATACTTGCGTCTAAATATCTCCCAGAGGAATACAAATTACACAAAACTTATATGGGTGAGTAAACAATCGTATTTTATGCCAGAAATAAGGTCCAGCTTGTAAAAAACAGTAGTTCCCCTTTAATGATACGAGTGTTTAATAGTGACTTTCAACAGACATGGTATTCTGAAATAATCTGAATTGGCAACACCAATGTATTGCCGTCAAATCACTTAGAAGTAAACTGAGCATGGAAAAGTTATATCCTAAAAAGTTTTAGGTTGGTCATAATGGCAAGGTTTTGTTTTCATCATTCTCACATGCTGAGCAAGCACACACTGACACACACAACACACAACCTTCTCTGTTTTAGAAAAGCGGCGACGGCTGACTTTATTGTTTGGATACAACGGTCTGTTTCTTTGGACAGAGGTCTGTGAAGCACAGTCACAGCAGGAATCACATCTGATGCCAAAGAATAAGAGCAGCTCACTTTTCTTAACTCCTCAAACAGAGCCAGAACAGGAACAGTTTTTTTTTTGTTTTGTTTTGTTTTTTTCCACCAGTGTCCACAGGTGAGCAGTGAGATTGTTGGGGGATTATATTTGGACCTACGTGTTCCCGGAGACCGCTTCTGCTCGATGAGAGACATTATGCTACCAGCATGTAGTACGTGCTGTTCCAGCGGATCGACACTTTTTAAGTATTGTTATATGGCAGTTAAGCTCGACCTCAGTGTCTTCCAGACGGGGAAGGCAGAATGTTTCAAATGTCCAAATATTTCACGCCCATCTGCCATCACATCTGCGACACTTCTCTGATTGAAAAAGGCTAACCCGAGCTTACCGCTGCCTACATGCACAGCTAATTTACATTGCAGTAAAGTTGTATCAGGTGCAATTGTATTAGAGCAGGTTTTACATATCCAAGTCCAGGTACTGGTGTCGTTGCATCCCTACAAATTAGATTAGAAATTTGAAAAGAAGGACTGTGTGTCTAGATCTTGGGTTCATATCAAGTTGTCTCTCTTTCCACCTTGTACATGCAAATAAAGGCTAAAAACGGACTAAAATAAAAGATGCATATCCTGTCGTCCTGGATCAGCTTGGACAGGAGATGGCTTCAGATAATGTTAGGCTGTCTTGAGCAGTGAAACCAAAAGGCCAGGATGCACTTAACCTTATGCGATGGGAGCTGTCACTCCTCAACATGTCCAAGGAGTAAAGCCGAGATGGGAGCGCAGAAAACAGCTGGAGGAGGGTAAGGTGATGGAAAGCGAGCATCAGCCCTGCGAACAGACGAAATTAGCCTCCTGAGACGGTGTCCAACAGGCCCTGATAACAATGTTTACATCAGGACGGTTTAGAAACAACTCAAAAAACATGAAAAACTGCGTCAGGTGTTGACACGGCCTCCAGATTCACTAGATCCCAAACTGATCAAGTATCTGTGGGATGCACTGGAACAAGCCTGATCCACAGAGGTCCCTCCCCTCAACCTTTAGGACCCAAAGGCCCCCCCACTTACAACATTAACACCGCAGGACACCCCCAGAAGGCCCATGTCCATTCTGTTTTGGAGGCAAATATTAAATATGCACAATATTAGGAAGGTAGTCATAATGTTATGCCTGATCGGTGTACTATATGAACACCCCTACTGTGTTCATGCACAGAACACAGTCTAATGGACAAAAAAAAAATCAAATTAAAAGACAAAGAGCTTGCAACTTCTATGAGCCTGTATTTACGAATTTACTGAATTAACATGCTCAACATCTGAGTTGAGGGTTGCAACTATTTCATCATTCTCATTTACCAAAAGGTATAGTACCATCAGGACAAGCAAACCAAGCAATTATTTGGCCCCTGGATGGCTACCTCTGGTATATTTTGCAATGACAGCCATAAATTTGCTTAAATCTATGGCGGCCCTACAGTGCATCGGGAATACCCCTTCCTTCTTCCCTATGACAGCACCTAGGATCATCACTGGCTGAGACTAATACCAATCGCAAAAGTCAACCCATCACTAGCACAGACTAAATATTTGGCCGTCTGTCAAAATGTCCCAAACATAGTGCCAACTCTTGGGAGATTCACTGTCCGATCATCACTCATTACTTTTTTACCAGTTGCACTGAGCTAGAAGGGAGGGAGGATACAGTACATAAATAATGCATCTGCACTCGACATGAGACGGAGAGCTGTCCACAACCGGCTCACATTTTGATTAACAAGCACGTACGCGGCCTGACAAGCCTCCCTCCCCCCTGCTCACTTAGACCAGAAGTGTGTCTGAAACACGTACATATTCACTGGGGTTTATGCATTCCCTGTAAACACATGCATGGCAAACACAGAGACACCTTTTCTAAGTCAACGCACATGATCACCGACATAAATAAATTAAGGAGCCCCATGAATATTTTACAGTTCAAGTTCAATTCAAATCCTTCAGACACAAAGGACACTGTATGAAAAAGTAAAGCAACTCTAAATTAGATTATAGTGATGCAAAACTTGTACAGAATAAGTAGAATTTTTATGTGTTACATCAAGAATAAATTGAAACTTTGCTTTTCGTGTAGACATGTGCAGAAATGAAAATGAATGCATAAAGCTGATGGATTGTTTTCAGAGATTACCCTGCTCTTTTAACTCTCCCATGTGGATACATATACACAGCCAACAGATTTTTCACACAAGCTCAGAATTCATTTTAAATGTATGAAGCCAGAGCACCAGAGCTCCTGGCACATCTGTCATACGGTGTGGGGTCAGCCCGAGTTTAGTCGGGGGGTTTACGTCAGGTTGAGGTTATTTTATCCGTACCCACAGGTAGGTTTGACAAGGAGTTGACGGGGGAAGTGCGGTCATCATCAGCAGTAACTGTTTGGTGTACAAGGGTGCTGGTCCAAGCTGTCACTCACTTCGCCTACTAGACCACTGAACAGCTTGGTTCAGGCAATTTGTATAATAAAGATAGATCTCCAAACCAAATCACCAAATCAGTGAAGACAGAGTAATTTATCAAATATATGATTAAAGGCGAATTACTGTTTCTGACCTTATTTCTGGCATAAAATACAATCGTTTACTCACCCATATAACTTTGGTGTCATTTTAGTCCTTCAGAAGATATTTAGATCCAGTGTGTATCCATATAGTGGGAGTGATTGGGGCACCGAAACACAGCCTCTAAATAACACATTATCTGCCACGAAACTCGTTCATTTCGCCAATATTTTGCTGTGATATGCTAGTGCTATTCCCCCTGAGTCCAGAGTTATCTGTTATCAATTCATGGACGTGCAGCGGTTTGTTGTTCTTTGGCCAGCTGTTCCTCTCTCTGCCTCCGCATCCTCCTTTCAGCGAGCTCCTCATCCGTATACTCTGGCTCAAAACGGTAAGGACGTCCAACAGTCGTCGTCCACAACCTCAGAATCTGAAAAATATTCAGCCATACTGCAAAAAACTAGCAATAGCAAATTACAGGTAAACCACGTGGGGTGTGGGTGGCGCTCAGAGATGACATCATCCAGGCCAGAAGTTAGTAGGTCAATCTACAGACCCCGTATGATAACAGGTAAACATCGAAGACTCATCCTGTGCTCATTGGCGTGCACTAAATTATAATCCAATCACACTCAAACGTTCATGCCCCTCCCCCTCCCTTCACTCCCCCTGCATCACAATCTTCATCTGCATCACTAAGCATTGCCAGCTTCAGTTCTCATATACACTGTATATGGGCTGCTCAAGCTATTCAAGCTGACCAATCAGAGCAGACTGGACTCTTCTGGGTGGCCTATTTACAACTGGTTTTATAGGAAATGGGTAAAAATGTAGGATCAAATAGCACCCTGCTAGCCACTTGCTGCAAAGTTTTAGATGGTCCTATTTTAATATCTGCTCTGACACATGTTTAAGGAGTAAAAAATAAAGAAAATAGCACAAATTCTCATGTAGTCAAACCGGTTTCCATTTACCTCTTTTTGTCCTCTTTAGTTAAACAATCTCAACATAATTGCACCACAAGGTCATTAGCAGTGCAAGTTTACTTGCAGACTTCATGCCACTTATGCAACAACTCACAGCACAAGCCCAATCGAGAGAGGCTGAAAGATTCTTGGATGATGGAGCAGGATTTGAGGAGTTAAATCAGGGAGTGAAGGGAAAGCACTCTTTGCTGATTCTACAAGAAGCTACAGACTGGACTGAAGGTTAACCAAGAGGGGAAGTGGACTCATTCCCTGTGCTGTGCGGCAGGAGCAGCCTGACAGGCAGACTGAGGCACTGAAAACATGATAAATAGCTGCAGGGGCTAAATCCAGAAGGGAGAAAATCAGTATAAGAAGTTAATCCAACGCAAAACATGTCTCCATCTCTAAGATTAGCTATATTTGGGCGATAATATTCACAAGTTTAGGTTAATACCAATTAGATCAAAAGTTCTGATTTAAACTGAATGTTGGACTTGGGTTGTAGCTCTTGCAGATGCATTCAGTTTGGTGCATTTGTTTCTGTGCCAGTTTCCACTGAAATACATGACACTGGAAAGAAGCCTGCATAAAGACCCTGCAGCAGTACCAGCAGTAAGAAGTCAGAATTGTAGTTTCCTTAAATATAAACACATAAAAATCTGAATTTGCTAAGGGGTTAATGGGCAAGACCCCAAGACCCTGTATTTATATGTCAAACTGTTCACGATTTACACGACATCATGAACAACTCTTGCGTATCGTGTGTTTGCTGCAAGAATGAAACTGTTTGTACGAATGGTTTACGCCACAAGAACCAGTTGTGCTTACTGCAATGAAGAGGTGCCGTAAACAGGGCTCCGTTACACAAGAGCAATATGTATTCAGCTGAGAGGTTCCTTATCCCGTCGGTCCAGTCTCTATCTCTGATACCACTCAGAAAGCCGAAGCCTTCACGGCCATTTGAAATCCATTTGGACCTGTTATCCTTTGAAATGGGTTCCATGAAAGCAGAAAATCTTTGAGTAAATATTCACAAAGCGCTCCTTTAGAAAGCTCTTTGAATCTTCTTTTGCATCTTTCTTCTGCTTTCAAGAGACCTTTGATCCAGCAGTTTAGTCTCGTCTTGTGTGTTTTACACAAACACGGGGGAGTTTCATGATGAAGAGAAAAAGCAGATAAGACACAGATAAACTAAAACAAATCTGCAAATCTTTTTTGTGAGGAACTCAGAAAACCCACGTTCAGCTTAAATTAGGATCAACAACGTTTAAACTTGCTTGACTGTAATTTGACATTTAGTCACAAATTATAGATATCCAGTTTAGGTTTTTATTTTTTTTTTTTTTTTAATGTCCGAGGTGTTCAGCATTGGAGCTGAGTTTGAGTCTCGCTGCTTTACATTGTCAAGCCACAATTAGCCTTTGATATTCTCTTCTTTGGATGACTCTGAGATGCAGGACAGGAAAAGGTCAGGCTATTAAAGGTGACCAAAGGTTCCCGTAACATTTTGGTCCCTGCAGCTTTACCAATTAGCAAACACAATACACGTGGCGTGAGGATTTCATGAAGGATACGGGCAGTTGCAACGGAAGAACCGATTAACCTCATACCCTATTGTAAATGTGACCATCTGTTTACTCAGAAAGGGCAGAGGACTTATTGTGGTTTTTCAGAGTAATTTCAGCTGCCTTACCAACAGGAAAAGGTGCTGACACCCAATACACCTTTTGTGCATACATGCACATTGTTCCACGATGAAAACCGCCACACACGCAGGTCGCAGCAAGCGCGCGCAAACACATACGTGGCTGCCATAACGACTCCACAGTGACAGTGTGTACGGCTCACAACAATGTTAATCAAGCTGAGGAGCTCCTGGCAGAGAAAATGCAAGTTTTAAGGTGAGAGGAGAAGAAAGAGAAAAAGGGGGGAGGGCGACAGAAACACACACACACACACACCCATACACACACATAGAGCCCAGGGGTTGTTTGTTCCAGTCAGCGATCTGTCTAGTTTAGAGCAGATGAACCGCGGCTGAACCCAAATGGAATGAGGCATGGCAATCATCTTTATTTAATGGGGAATGAATTGTCCAAATTATTAAAAGCAGATGGTTTTGGAGTACGTGGAACGAAACAAATTAAATAATCGGTTGATTCTCGTTTTTTTTTAATGTTATGTTTAATTCAAAGAACCGGGGGCCCATATTAATTAGCCACCATATGTGGAGTAGATGAATGAAAAGTACTGAAAGATCCCACAGTCACCTCACAGCATCGACAAAACGATGCAATTTTGCTCCTTCTGGTGAATCCTTCCTTAAAGGGAGTGATTCGTTTACAGGAGTCCTCATTTAGTTAACTCTAGTTTAACTGATTTCATACCGTGCTGTACGCGGGCAATACTTTGTTCCAGTTCCAGGACAATTAACCAAACCTTGTTTGGAGATCGTACAGTTCATAAGTTTCGGCATTTCTGCTAATAAATGTCTTCTGTTACGTGTGTCTTTGCTAATAGCTGCTTCAGTTTTGGCTCAAATTCGATTACAACGGCACACGGCAGCCATACTACACCCTTGAGTGGACAACCCTGCTGCTGTGATCTACCTGTACAGTGACAGCCCTAATGAATACTTCATAGACCCTGCTCCCTCAGAAAGCTTAAAAAATATGTTTAGTCTTGCAAGTATTGGGCCAGAAACAAAACAGTGGAAACATTTTAGTTCTTACCCTGTGATATTTGAAATGTAAAGGATGATTCCAATCTATCCTGAAGCCAGCATGAATGGTTAGCATCAAGACTATAAACATCTGCACGGGATTTTGTGACCAGATGCTGAGATGCTCAATGAATCACTTTGACCTTTAAAGAGAACTACATGAAAGTGAGTGAGATTCATCCACTGGGACAAATTCATGCAGTAAAATGCCAACAACTGCAGTGTCTTATTATTCCAGCAAATACACTTTTTCTGCCTCCGTAGCTTCCTCAAAAAAAAAAACTTTTAGGAAAGAAATATCCTAAGCTGTCTGAGAGAAATCTGCTGGTCTCTTGCAGCCAAGCTGTAAGCGCACACACACACACACACACACCTACGCACACACACTCGAAAAAACACACAGGAGCAGCCATCCGATCACCGTTCCACCTAAAGACCGCCGGAAATCCTCCAAGAAAATTTTCACTGCATAACTTTTCAAGAAAAATCATCTCACCCCCGGTGCCTACACACACTTGTGTTGTAATGGCGACTAATTACTGCGGAGTGACAAACAGAAAAGTCTGGTTTTCCACGCACATTTTGAGGTAGCCTATTATTGCCTAATTATGCGAATCCATACTTGCCAGGAGTCGCATTTCATATTTCTGAACCTGCACCTAGAGCTAAGACACAGAGTCTAAGAAAATGAATATAAAAAGAACACTGCAGTGGTAAAAGTTTTAAGCAAACAAAACCCTCATTTGCAATCCCACGTCTGCAGTAACGTATCATGCAGTTTATTTAAAGATGACTGAAGATGACTGTAAATATGTTTCGTTGTATTGTTATTATTCGCCTATTGATGGTTTACATTATTTTTCATCCTCAAAATACAGCATTGTGTCTTCCATCCTAATGTCAAATTCAAATTTCTTCTTCTGCAGGCTGACACTGAACTCCATGTCTGGCGAAGGAGTCTCCCCAGACATGGAGCTGCGTTTCCTTTTCTGTGGCGGCCAAGTGCATTTATAGGTCAAGTTGGATGTTATCTGATTGGAGACACGAGCGCAGCCTTCTATCAACGTGGAAAAGCTGGCCTTTTCTGTCAACCTCTGTCTTGGACATCAGCCGCCTGTATTTCCCAGATTAGGCGAGGCAGCTGCCTCATTTTCTGACCCGAGTAACTCAGCGGCGGAGAAAAGACGCTCAGACGGAGTCAGAGGCGGAGAAGAGGAGCAGCCACTTACTGAATGACGGAGCAGTATTTCATTTCAGAGGCGGTGGGACTTTATCTGTAATGAAATGTGGTGTATGAAAGCAAGGCAGAAACTCCAGAGAGACTTTCTGAAAGCCCACTATCATAATCCACAATTTTTTTCCCAGTCATTCATGAAATTACTTCTAAATAATAAATGCTGTTTCCTAATTTAAAATAAGATGACTCAGGATTTTTAGCGTCACAAAACATTCAGACAGAAACTGAGCTGAGGCCTAAAGATGTGTGAGGTGTCCCGTCCCGCGTCATGCTTTGTTTCTATAGTAACACAACCTGCAAAACAGCCTAACAATCACAAGTTCTCTGAGGACATTCAGCATTTGTCTGCAACATATTTAGCTGCTGTTCTCTAAATGTCTGCTGCATGAATGTGGGTTTGTTTTTTTTTGTTGTTTTTTTCTCGAGGAAACAGGGTCAGGCTAAATGCTAGCTGTCGCTTTCAATTCGGACTCCTGTGCACAGCTATGAAAATGAATATGTTTCAGGGCTTCTGTAGGCGAACCGTTCTGGATGCTTCAAGCCAAGTGAATGTCAGATGGTTGAAACACATCTGGAACATGTTTTTGGTGTCGTAACTGAGGGGGCTGCGTCAGGCAGTTTTTGTAGTAAAAGCGAAAGAAATATTTTCTCTTCATTAGCACCGGCTCTGCCTTTATTCTCATTTCTCTGCTTGAGGCTAACATTGACCTCAGGCACATGTACAGTAGGTGCATGGTCAAGAAGAAGAATATTCATGACATGAAAGTAGAAACATCAGGTTCAGTCCATCGTCAGTGCAACAATGTTATGGGAGTGGAGCACTCTTTGCTTCGTCTTCACATCTAAGGAGACCTTTAATTTCTGATACTCGTGAAAAATTACCATGTGACTTCTCACCAACAACAGTAAAACACAAATGTGTATGGGAAATAAGCGGTAAGCTGACTGTGGGTTGATCTGTATATAAAAATGGCTGAGAGATAGATGTCTCTCGGCCAGAGAGAGGAAAGGAGGTTTCAAATCTCAGTGTCTAGGCTCTGGTTGTAGTCGTCTTAGCAGTGCCTGACTCCAACTAACTCCCAGCTAATTCAAAAGTGGCCAAAGAGACTGAGTGTGATGTGAGAGCTATGGACACAGCCCTTGACCCGCGACCTTTAAAGTGGCCACACTGTTAACAGTAACGAGGCAACTGGGGATTGTCCCAGCCTCAGGTGGTCATTCAACTGTATTTTTTTGTCACTTTTGATCTCGGCATCATTTTCAACCCTGGGGGTTGCCGCTGCTAATCAAAGCAAGAATATGTCTTTGCAGTTGAATCTGATTAAAAATGTATTTCCTGTTTCTAGTGCTCTCCCTCCCTTCTTGCTCACCCTCTTGCTCTCTTTACTCCCCATTTTAATGTCATTGACAGCTGCAGCTGTGACGGGCCTTTTCATCGGTTCTCCTCTCCCACTGCTTTTGTAATAGATACGTGGAGATGAAGACAACTGAATAAAAGAAGGGTCCGACCTACAAACAGAGGGGGTTCGGTTACATTACTGAGATTTCCCCTTTGATGTTGAAGAGTTGGGCAGATTTCACCCAGCAGATGAGAGCGATCTCTTCCCTCGCCGAAGCAGCAGGAGGAAGAAGTCCACTCCGCTGCGGGAACTTTAACTCAGTCAGCGCCATGTCCTTCGTTACGAGCAGAGATTGACGAAACCGGTGTCCAAACATGCATCACAAGGAGATGGCAGCTGTAGCTGGCACTTTGTCAGTCCCTTCCAGTAGAAGGAGCCAGTCACAAATACGTGACAGCAGGAACTTGTACAGGAAATTGTAATTGGGATGGTTGTTGATCGTTGCTGACACATGCTACTATAAAAAGCAAAAGACATTCATTTGAAATCACACTCAGATAAAGCAAGACCATATTGTCTTTTAACTGTTTCACAAAATTAACATTATATTTTACTTTTTACAACCTCAGCCTCATTGCCTCAAGGGGAAGTGTTACAAATCGAGCAGGCGGTCCCACTGTCCACGTATGTGGCGTTGTATCGGATATTGCTGCACCTGAAAGCCATTTTAATGCTTACCCAGTCACTGTATTATAATGCCAGTGGGATTCAGATGTGTGTTTGCATACATTACCCCATCTAATCCTATTTGTATGTATGAATAGTGTATATAACCAGATAAGATTTAACAAGTAAGCTTTTCTTTTATTCCATTTACCTGATATTCCCCATTGTCCTCAGCCCTTACAACAAGAGGAAAGTAATACATGTGGATCATTTTATTGCCTCAGTCCAAGGCCTCAAGGCTCAAGAGATAAAAACGAGATCTTATGTTTCCCAACAAAGACTTAGCTGAGTAACAATGAAGCTCATTCAGACAGTATATATCTGCAGTGGCCTGATTCACAGTAGCACAAAACCACCTCAAACTCATTTGCATCTCTTCTAATATTCTCATGCAGCGCATATCAGGCCGCTAAAACTTTCGACAGCGGTTGTGTTAGAAGTGTTGTATTCGCTTCATTCGTATGCATGTGTGCGCTCTTGGAGAAACCGAAGGTTTCCTGTAACGTCCGCCCTTCTGATCCTCCGCGATCCACATCAGAGAGGCTGCTTCCGCCCAGGGGATGACGAGGAAATTTTACACAGAAACCTGACGATCGGGGTATTTGCGGCTCTTTCAGAAAACATTTTCGTGAACAGACTCCTATCCACTGATGCCAGGATTTATTTAATCACAGAAAATACACTTACAGTACATTTTAGTTGTTGTGTAGTTCACTACCTGTGTGGTGCCTTTGAAGGCAGGGGATCCACAACCATCAGACGTGCGTGGTGTGCCGCCAAGCTGCAGAGCATTTGCTCCCAGGCTTGGGTTGATTCAGCAAAAAACCCTGAATAATAAAACTAGAATATTATGAGCTGTTTATGCTGTAATTACACTGAACTTTGCGTGACTTGCACCGTCCCTCATGTGCCATCACTGCTTGGAGTTTCAGAGCCAACACAGACATTTCTTTCAGAGGAAAAAGTTACCACTGGCAGCACACTCAAGTGGCAAAGAGCGGATAGCAAAACTCTTACCTATGTGACAGGGGAGAATCGCGACTGCCTTCAAGTTGGCAGGTGGACGGTGGCATATTTGACATGTTCTCAACAGCAGGTGGGATTTACTGGATAAACTGAGGCTGAACCGTGGTTATCCAAGTTGGCGTAAAGTTACCTTCCCTGTTGACAGTATTCGACCACCACTTACAAACCGCAGACGAACCGAGAATGTATCTGTGATCCATTTGTGAATGTCCTCTCATAATCATCATCATGCTGATGCAGGAAGAAGATCAGCAACTGGAGTTTGCAAATGGGGTTGTGCACGCTTTATTGGCATTAGTGAACGAAGGCTTAGTATTGACAAATAGATATCATCATATCTCCTCAGAGTGGACTTTTCCGCCATAATTCAACATGACATAATAGTGGAACAGACTGGACAAAAGGAACACACTACCAGAAGTGGAAAAACAAACCTCGGGCTCTTATTGTGTGTGTCAGATATTAAATTTTACTCGTCTGATTTGGATTGCACGCGCATATGAAGACCACGAACTGTTATCAATCATGGATAACCCTGACCACCCTTTCCACCACACAATAGACAGATAACGGAGCAACTTCTCCAGAAGTCTCAGACAACTTCGTTGTCTCAAAGAACGCTACAGGAAATCTTTCCTACCCCGAGCCATCAGTCTGTACAACTCGTCATCTGTGTGTGACAGATGACACTCTGGACTTTTTTTTTTTTTTTCTTGCACATTTGCACATGCTTGTTTTGGGTAATTGGCTGTAAATTTTTAATCTTACCTATATTCAATATACCTCATTGTAATCTAATTTAACATTTCTTTTTAATATTCATTTTTAATATTCACTTATTCACTTATGTTATAATCTTGTTAATATTGTGTATACTTTTGTTCTTTTTTAGTTCTCTATTTTATTTTTATTGTTGATTTTAGCTTTTGTATATTTATGTATGGTTGAATGCCAGTACATTGCTGATGCAACAGAGAAATTTCCCAGTTTGGGATTAATAAAGAAACTATCATCAAAATACATTTAAAGACTTCGTAGATGGTGATGCTCAGCAGGCACAGTCTGGAAAGTTGATTGGTCTCGGAACAAATGAGCAGGTCACTTACTGGCTCCAAAGTAAAAAATTTAATTGTGAATAGTTCTTTAATTGCTACGGATCCAGATGGGAGGGGTGTATGATGATGTGATTCCACAGAAAACGAAGTTTGACGAGTCAGTTAGTCATTATGTCTGTTTCTGAGCTGAGTGGATGCCTTAATTGTTCTTAATGAAGCTCTAGATTACAAGTGACTCGTCTGACATCAGCCATAATAACAGATGATGGATGGAAGACAAAAAATAAAGCAATCCTTGACTCTGAGGATCATATTTCCATATTCTTGTTACTTCCAGCCCTGTGCAGGCAACTGCCTATGTGGAATAAAAAGTTCTGTCTTTTTGTGGAGGTTTTGAAAGTTATCATTTAACATATTGCAAATTTAGAGCTGCTTAACTCATAAAAGAAAGTCACAATTGCATTTAAGGATCTGTTAAGTGCATTGACACATGTGCATTTTGAAGATGAAGCTCTAGCAAGAACACCAAGAACTTTCTCTTGAAACTAAATACAGTCAGTCAGCCAAAATTCGTCTTGTGAACTTTTCAACTTGAGTGATGAAAGATTTCTGAAAGTCTAACCTCTCTGCAAAAGGCAGAAATCAGGCTGAAAACACACACGAAGGGTATAAAGCTCAAGGAGGAGCTATCAGGGGAGCCCACCAACACCCAAGAGACGGGAAAAGAGGTTGAAGCTGGTACGGCATGAGCCCTAGGCTGCAGAATATGAGGCGAGATGCAGTGGAGTTGGCATGAAAAAATCAAGGTGACTGCAAAAAATAGCTACAGGTGATAAGCCTGTAAGGTCACCTTGGAGAAAGTGGAAAGTTGAGTCCTGGGGGAGGATGTTCCTGAAGCGGGCGGTAGCTGCATGATGTTTTTTCCGAGCACATCAGACAAGCCATCTGCCGGGGCGAGGTGAGGGCAGCAGGATGCTATCTCTGTGCTTGCAGTGAGAGCACTCCATCATGTTAAACATAAACGTGTCAACAAGCAGCAGTGAACGTCATACATGTTGTCATGCTGCTGTAACCGTAGCACACTGTAGCCACAGTAAGGCCTTTCCTCTACTCCCAGTAGTGGCCAAAATCCTTTTTTTTTCTTACTAGAGGTAAAAAACTAATGATAATGTTTAAAAGTTCCATATTCAGCTGTGTAATTAAAGTTAAAATTGCCCATTATAAAAATATTAGTATAATGACTACATCTATAAAACTTTGGCAAATGCAGTTTCCTAATGCCCAAGTTATCATTTTGTTTTGTTTGTCCAAATCCCCAAATACATCAAGAACAAGTAAGGCAGCCAGCAAACGTAAACACATAAGGGAAAGAATTAGTTTTTATTGTTATAGCTTTATGTGTTTTCCTGTTAAAAACACTATTAGGACCAAGCATGAGGGACTAATGCTATAAGTTGCCAAAGTGTGTGACTGTGGAGAAGTGAAGTGCCACCATTGGAATTAAATTTTGGAAAAAATATGTCGGTGCCCGAGAGATTTGATCCTGTTTGAATTGCTGTCAATCAAAAAGCTCGATTTACTACGTTCTGCTACAGAAAATGTTTTTAACCTATCAGCCACAACATTAAAACTGCCTGCCTAATATTGTGTAGGTCTCCCTTGTGTCTCCAAAACAGTTCTGACTTATCGGCGAACAAAGACAGGCTTCTGCGGGTGTCCCATGGTGTCTGGCGCTAAGATGTTGGTTGTGGGATCCTTTTCTGTCCTATTCTGTGGAAGTACTTCTTAAGGTCCTGTGAGTTGTTCTCTTGGGCATACTCCAGATCAAACCACAGATACTGCTGGATTGGCTATTTTTCATGTATTTTTAGTTGTCTCTAAGCAGTTTTTGTGGTGTGGCAGGCTACATGGACACCAGGACTATAAGTTCCTCAGCAGAACGCTGCATTGTGATTAGATAATCAATGTGGGGAGGGATTTTAATGTTGTGGCAGATCGGTGTACACTGTGTGAATGACAATATTCAAACAGGCTTGCCACTGACTGCCGTCCCCCAGAAATGACAAAGGTTCTTGACATATTTCAGCAACATCAAGCAACATAAGTGGACAGGGGAGCTGTGGGGTAGTGGTTAGAGGTGCTGCGTGGGACCAAGGAGTCCCAGGTTCACCTCCCATGGCTGAGGTGTACTAAGCAACCATCTGACCACCAAATTGCTCCCCAGGCATGGTCCTAAAAGCCTGCTGCTCCAACTTTGTACACTACTGTGTGAAAAAGTGGATGGGTCAAACAGCAGGAACCCCTTGGCGGGACAATTAAAGGGTAAATTATTATTATTATTATTATTAAGTGTATGATGCAAACTGAATGACCGTGTCACAAGATCACCAAAGTAATTGCAATTTATCCTCTTGAAAATAAATAAATTGGAATAATGAATTTCAATGAATGAATTACCCTCTAAATCAATCTGCTGCGCAATCACAGTTCCTATTCATGATGGAGGCAGGTAAACACACGGGCGTACGAGTGTCAGCTCGCCTTTCACGAGTTGCGACACAATCAATACGCATTTATGTGTTATCACTGGGCATCGTGCACCTGCGATACAGCGCAGTGATTACAGTCGGCCGAGCCGCTTCTGCCCTTCGGTTCTCCTTTGTTCTTCAGAGCAATCTTGTGCCATTATAACAAGCTGTCCATTTTTTCTCTCCCTACACCCCTTTCTCTCCCGTGGAAAAATAAACAGGCTCTTATTGAGCAGTAGCACTCATTAGCCCCATTGGCTGGACAGCTTTCTCATAAAACCAGCCGGCGTTATGGCAACTCTCA
Organism: Chelon auratus; assembly: GCA_030220025.1. Taxonomy (NCBI): domain Eukaryota; kingdom Metazoa; phylum Chordata; class Actinopteri; order Mugiliformes; family Mugilidae; genus Chelon; species Chelon auratus. Next base: position 18,340 of record JASGAT010393676.1, on the reverse strand, counting down.
CTGACAGTGCTACACAGCACCGGTGTGAAACAGGTTCAGCGGCCGTAGAAGAAGGTTGGAAAGTGGTTCCTCCAGGCTACCTCATAAAGTCAGGAAAAGAGACAATAAATACTTGAAATGGGCCTAAAGTCAAAGAATAGGTAGAGCCCATGAGAAGTGTGAAAAAAAAACTGATTCATTTATTGAAAGAGGGTAGAAAAACAAATCTCACGCCACTGATATTCTTGATTACAAGAACTGCCTGCGAAATACTCATCCGCTTATTGCACCTCTTTGTGAAGAGAGGACATACCGTGCCGTCTCACGCACAGTCATCCGTTCACCCAGCCGTGCATGCACACACACACACACAGACAAAAAAAGCAGAGCCACTCTCCCTGCATGTTGCTGCATTCGCTGCCGTTGCCGAGACAGGAAATGAAGGGAGCCATAACATCCCGTAATAACACTGTGTTGATGATACAGCTCTGACCACAGATAGAGGGAGAGATGGAAACACAATGATTCGGAGAACAGAACACTCTCACAACCTAATCAATACACGCCAGTGCACCGCATCGACAGCCAGAATAGAAAACAATCCTACTCTGTTTGTAGCCCACACATGCATTCGTTGCTCCTGACGGTCTGCACTTTCTCCTCCAGCCAGTCATGTGTGCATGTGAGTTAAAAGCATTTGTCGAAAGAGGTCATATGTAAGAGTTGGAGATTAAACATTCAAGGAGCATGATTTCATTTTAAAATCAATTTCCACCTCTTTCCACAAATATCAGAGGTTAAACTGTCAGAAATCAGCCAAAAATGAAAGTTGACAAGGCAAAGTTAGGTTGACATGGTGTCTAAGAACCTTTAGTTTTAAAAGAGAAGTCTTGGTGTTATTCCTAAAGCTTTAAATTTCAAAAGTCAGACACTTAACAGACCCTTAAATACAATAAATTCAAATGAAAAAAAAAATTATATTGTGCTGTCAAAGTTATACAGTCATTGCTGATTCGCTTTTAAACTTCCTAACTCACACAGAAGGAGGTCCCAAATGTAAGATTAACTGATTTCCTCATAAAGTACACATCTGCTTTTATTCATTCATTCATTCATTCATCTTCTGTAACCGCTTGTCCTGTGAGGGGTTGCAGGGTGGCTGGAGCCTATCCCAGCTGTCATCGGATGAGGCGATGAGATAAGAGGCATCCTGGACAGGATAGAGGGAGGAAGTTGGAGTATCCGGGGAGAACCCATGCAGACACGCAAACTCTACACAGAATCTTCGAACCCAGAACCTTCTTGCTGTGAGGCATCAGTGCTAACCACCACACCACTGTGCCGCCCACACCTGCTTTTACGGAAAGTGTAATCCACTAGGAACAAAGGTATAGTTTTTTAAAAAAATGTACTACTGCCACCTTATGGACAAAGACACCTATTACCACAACTAAACACATAAAATGGGGAAGAAAGACACCAAGGGAATGAGTTACAACCCGCTGTGACCTCCATGTAATTGCTGAGGACAGCTAAAATATGGAGATGAGATAAATTAGATCACATATGAATATATTTAATGGGATTCCGTCTACTGTCATATCTAGTGTAAGAATAACTTAAAGTTGGATCCCAGGTAATGAAATATGAATGTGTTCTGGGCAGGCTCCTGCATGAGTGACTTTTGGCCCAGTTATCTGTGAACTGTGTTGGCAGCAAAAGGGAGACTTACACAATATTAGGAAGGTGGTCATAATGTTATGTCTGATCATTCTTATCTGTTAAAATTCCCTGTGTATTTTATGTCTTTTGCATTAGCTACATGACAAAACTACTGTTGTTTGACATTGTTAGCCTATGTGACTAGCAGTGGTGTTCTCACAACTTTCAGCTGATGTTACCACCTGAACGCCTAGCATTTTGAGTACACAACTTCGCGTGCCATAACCACAAGCTCAAGAGTTCCTTTCGTGGGCAGCATCAGAACCATTTGGGAAAGTGTGAAACACAACCATAGCATTCACACAGGAAACTGTTTGGCTCAGCCTCACTGACAAAATTTAAAGATGGACAAACCCTGCACGATATCACCCACAGGATTTCAGAAAATTTTGAAGCTCAGTGGCCAAGATGGCCTCCTTCATGTGACTTGATGTTTCCGTATCATGATAATTCAAAAATGGGCAGAGAGGTGGAGTGTGAGAGGAGCTGAGGCAGACAGCTAGGAACCTGAGATGGCGTCCAAGTGTCACTCCAAGTCGCTTTATATACCCTTGATATAGTTTAAACAGTTAAGTAATACAACAATACACCCCTGTACAGTTGTCATAAATATTTACAATGGCCAAAACCTGATGGGGACTCATTCATCTTTCAAGACAGACTTAAATGAACTGCGGTTTTGGGCTTGACATCACATGCCAGATCCCCATAGCTTGAAAGCAAGATGACTGTCACGTGATCTCATGAGTCTAGCGACCTAGCGACCTCCTGGTAAGTCATGTACTAACATACACCTCTCGGATTAAGATGCATAACCCTGTCTGTGTTCCTCCAGCTTGGTCTTCGAGTAGTTTTCATTCACATTTAAAACATCTGTTATACCTTACACCGATCAGGCATAACATTATGACCACCTTCCTAATATTGTGTGGGTCTCCCTTGTGCCTCCAAAACAGTTGTGACTCATCAGAGAATGGACATGGGCCTTCTGAGGGTGTCCTGTGGTGTCTGGTAACACAATGTTATTAGTGGGGACCTCTGGGTCGTATGGGTTGAGGGGAGGAGCCTCTGTTGATCATCCCACAGATACTTGATCAGTTTGGGATCTAGGGAATTTGGAGGCCAGGTCAACACATTTTGAGATGTTCCTAAATTGTTTTTGTGTGTACATCCTGCTGGGGATGGCTGCTGCCATCAAGGAGTGTCATTGCTGTGGGGTGCGGGTGTCTGGTCTGGTCTAGGTGGGTGGTACATGTCTAAGTAACATCTGCATGAATGCCAGGTCCAAATGTTTCACAACAGAACATTGAATTGTTACAAGATGGTCAGTGTTATTTACTTCACCTGTCAGTGGTTTTAATGTTGTGGCTGACCGGTGTAAATGATCTTAAAATTGGTGAAAATAGTAGGCAACTGTCACGGGTCACTCAATCAGGACCCCTTTCAAGTCGTCGCCTAGTATATACAGTCAATGGTCGTCGCACAGCTCCACCTCATGAATTCCAGATACAACACCGCCCCCCTGTGGCAATTTCGAAATATTACAACCGGTAGGGGACACGCACACACACACTCGCACACACACACTATCGCTTAGTGCTGGAGGGTACTAGAAAGTGCAGCCACGGCAGCATTAAGTTGGACGCTGATAGCGGACGCGGACCGTATGTTCTCCAGATATGAGCCGTATCTTTTTAACAAAGGGTGAGCTGTGGCACGCCGCTGCCACCGCCGCGGAAACAGGATGACAGCTTCTTGTGGCTCGCACTCAGTCACATGGTGCTCGGGTGGTCAATCGTGAAAGCCTCTCGTCGGTGTGTACGTACAGACGTGTTAACCAGCTGCTTGTCAGTGTGTGTGTGTCTGTGTGTGTGAGAGACCACACAGTTTCACCTGCAGACACAGGGGGGTTCCCATCATGCCTCACAAGAGCAAGAAAGACAAGGTAAAGTGGATTTTAATGGAAATAAAATTCATGTTGGCATGTTGTTATTGTGTTTAACGCCTTCTTTGTGGATTACTCACTCTTAAGGACTCATCCAAAACTGGAAGATCTAAGAAATCTGGGAGTAAAAATGGGCCTGCAGATGACCAAGAGGTGAGTGTTTGTGAACTTTTCCCTGTCCTGAAAGGGTTGACATTGATGCACATGCAAAATAAATGCAGGAAATACACTACCAGCATAAGCAAAAACCAGCTAAGATGCCCAGAGTGGGATGATAACAGTGTAAACTATACTCTGCAGGAATTACTATTACATGGATGTTATAGCTGTTTATTACATGGATGTTAATCAGAGTAAAGCTCCTTTTTCGCTTGTGTCATTCTAGAAATAAAATGATGTTTTTTGGTATAAATTTAGCGATGCACTGTGATGTTACAGCTGATTGCTATTCTGTCCTCTTCAGCTTTCTCACATACATAAATTACTCTACTTTTATGCATGATTTCTATGGACAGTCTGTTCTCTCTATTTACTTCTGCGTTTAATGACTTTTTGTACTTTCTAAGTTGCTCATGTGACATGTGGCAGGATCTTATGACTTTATTTTTTGCATCCAATCCCCAGTTGCATCCCATCCTGCCTCGTTTGGCTCCGGAGTATAATGCGAGGCATTGTGGAAGCTATTTTTGTCCTTTGTGATGCGCATCGATGATGCTGAGTGTAGTACATGGAGCTTGGAAGAGACCTGATTAATTGATTGCTGGACCTGCTGTTTGTTCCCATTGACAGCTTTATCAGCCTCATCTGTGTTCAATTATTCTGTCCACCGAGGGCCATCGCAAACTCTGTCAGCAGATGCGGTGCAGTACACCGCCGGCTTGTGATCAGGTTGCTTCACTGAGAATCACCTGATCTGATTCGGAAAGGAACTTGACCCTTAACCGCAACACCCCCACCCTTTTTTTCATCTGTTCTCCTGTCCTCTCTCCTGTCTCCTTCAATCCTCTCCTCCTCTTGGATACCACAGTGAAACTACTTGAGTAAAGTAATTCCTGTTCCATTTCCTTTCGGAGCAGGATCCAACTTGTCCTGCCCTGGTCCAGTAACCAGAGCCCTTCCTCTGGACTCTTGTTTCCGCAGGGCTCCAATAAGAAAGTGCCTCCCGCGACTCAGCTGATGAGGGTGAAGCAGCCGGGGTCACACTCTGCCGTGAAGAAAGAGAAGAGGTTCAGCACTTCCTCTTTCCCCCTCAGCGCTAACAGAGAGCTACAGAAACTACCCGCGCTGGCAGGTACGCCTCCTCCGCTTTACAGCATCTCCTTAAGGAGCTGTCACACTTTTCTCTCTGCTTTCACCACATGCTGCTGCGCTGCGTCGTCCTCACCTATACATATAGGGCTACTCTTCTTGGAAAATACCATATGACCTTATCTAAGGCTGCACGTTTGGCCTATATGGATGAAGGGAATCATATTAACAATTCATAGCCCTGGTGGATCCTCATAACCGCCTTTTTAACCTTGAGGTCTTTGCTCACTACATAATTTATAGCTAAGCACACTGCCCATCAGCTTTATCTGTAATGCAAATGATGTGCAATCAGCTGCATCTCTAGCCAGACCAGGAGGAAACGGATATTACCCCCTCAAAGGGCTCACTCATTTAAGCCGGTGGCGGAATCTGGGACGTCCAGTAACAACTCAAAACGTTACATAATCAAACTAAATAAACTTGCGCACCTGAACATCAGCATCAAGCGTCAAGCCGAGCCACGTGAATCTCCGCCACTTTTATTTGTTTCAGTTTCACTTCCCTGACCTGCAAACTGCCCCTCCTTAATTATCGCAACCAACCAGGTCCCGCTGTCACTGTTTTAATCCGACGTATTGATTGATTCAATTAGGGCACGCGTGCAGATTCAGAGACGAGACAGTGAGGTTGAGGTTTGAACATTTGCATCAATCTTTCATGGCTTCTTTGTTTACACACAGCATTACAGGCAGGATCTGGCCTAAGTGGTTTCCTGTAAGCTATACCCAGCTATGCTTTGTTCTCATACCTGGATGAGCTGAGTGACACTGTGGAGGAACAATGGGGAGGCAGAGCGCAGGGGATTTGCAAGCGGCATGGAGACACGTCCGCGGTTGACAGTGCGTGACGGTTCCTTTAGTGAATAATTAAAAATGATGCTTTCACAGAAACTCTGTACCTCTGTGAGGTTTGATGAGAAAGTTTCAAGGAAGACAGCGGACGAATAATGTCACTGACCCCGTCGGTGGATGGCAGTGACCTGGAGAGACACGCATGAGCAGATCCTTTGGTATCAGGCCAAGCACTGTTTTTGGAGGTTAGCTGCAGTCAAGTGTGAGCGACTGCTGTATTTGCATGTATTTTAGTAAGTTGTAATTAATATCTTTAACCTTCCTCTTCTCCTGCAGGTCATATTTGACCCTTCTCGAATGTTTCTGTATCACATAATTTGATATAAATGTGGTCTGCTGCCCATGAATTGCAAAATGAAGGTTACATTATGTGCAGTAATTAGTTGAAAGAAGGCTTTGTAAATAGTCAAACAGACAACAGAGGACAAAAGTTGCATGGACGAGGGAAAGACAACACAAAGGTTAAGCTATCTATTTAAATGGAGACAACACACTAATATTATTCTGAACCACTAATCTGAACCAGAGCCAGAATATTCAATGATTACGTGGTTTATCGTTGGGGAGAAAAGTAAACTAGGATCTGTTTTGGTAATTTAATAGTTTGTGTATTACCAGAAAACTGCCCGCAAATTAAATATGTTTGGATTTTTGATTGTTCAAAGCAAGAGATTCTAGATGTATTTTATTATTATTTTCAAGACCAAACCATCTACAAACTAGCTGTCACCAAAAACTACTTTAATCTGAATAGCAGTGCACTTTAATTGGATGTTTGCAGACTAGTTTTTTTTATTTTTTTATGCTGCATTCATGCAAAATGTTTGTCTGATTTCTCTGAAACTTGTCCGGCGTCCTATGTTTCACATACCTTAAAACAACAAATACAGTTTTACCCCTTCACCAGGATATATTTGCTTTCGTCCGTTCACCCTCTGCAGAAACCTACAAGTGAATGTCTCTGCAACAGCTCACTGACATGTAATGGGAGATCAGATCAGGCTACAGGACAGAGAAAATGCTTGCCAAGAGGGAATTTGTAAATGGATTTTTTTTTCTTTTGTTGTTTGTTTGTAGCTTTAAAAGCCACACAGACATCTCAAACTGTCCGCGGGCTTTAAAGTTGTTTTTCTCCTCTCTGCAGTTTGTGGTGTTTGTGTACTGTAGAGGCCAGGGACTAGAAAACAAATGTGTACGGTTATCGCCAAAATCTTAAGATATTGGAGAGAAGCACGAGGCATTTCTAAAATGATTTGTCTTTAATGTCAAGAGGTGAGTCTGCGTGTTGGCATTAGGTCAGCTATACATGTTTGATGAAGAAGAGTAAACTGCAGGTTTCTCCAGGTGTCAGTAAAACATTTAAAAGTGGGTTTGTGTTTCGAGGCTCTTGCACAAACAGCCCATCCTGTGCTGCCATCTGCTGGCGTGAAAAGGAAGCGCTGCTGTTTCATTTGCTGTAATGTTGAGTTATGTTTTTTTATGGCTTTTAGTGTAATGTTTTGCCTTTTTATTAGATTTAAGCTGTTGCCTTGTGCCAGACGTTGTGTGAAGAATAAGGCATGACTTCATTTTCTTTATTAGATTGTATCAGCAGAAACAATCCCATGAGAAATCAGCAGTGTCGCTCACCATTTTCCCCTGTCTTCAGCAGCTAATGAAAATGTGAATCCAAACAAAAAGCGGCCGCAAGTACTGAGTTTAATTTTTCAAAAGAATTAAAAAAAAACATAAATGCATTTGTCCCAAAACTATTGGGTCGTGTATCGTGTATATGCACGTTAGGGACTACTTTCATTCAGGTGCAGATTAACACACATTTGGCGTGTTAGTGAACATTTAAGGCATAAAGAGACCGAACAACATGAGTCTTTGGAAAATATATCAGGTTGCACAGGCAGGACTTGTTAGCAGCATCAGTTCAATCTAGGTTTTTGAGAAAAGAGGCAACATTTCACCTGCTGAAACCGCCCAAAAGGAATTCCTGAGGTATAGCAGAAGCCTCAGCCTATGTATTCCGACCCAGCCTGTCCAGCTAGTAGGAAGTAAGTGGCAGCTTTAGAAAAGTACTGACGCCCGTTGTCATGGCTGTGGAATGTAATGGCACCTCTTGGAGAGGCTTTGGCCCCTCGGTGAGAGAATGCCAAAAGTGAGAAGTGCAATACACTTGTCCTTCCGCTCCTCTCCTCTCCTCTCCTCTCCTCTAGTCTAGTCTGTTTCTCTGTGTCACATGAGGTTCGGTTTTAACTTCGACTGTGATTCATGAAAAATCAGAGTGAGAGAAAGAACACAAACAGTCAAAACTGATTGGAAAACTACCTGAAAACAATTTTTTACATTGACTGTCTCTTTAACATATTTTGCTTCAGAGTTTATTATTTTTGTGCCAAGGATATAATTTCAACTGCAACAAGCTGTACATCGCACAGCGTCTTTTGGTGGACCCTTCATTACATTTTAATTAATTGTCTGACTGTGTCCATTGTTGGGAAACAGCGTGCACCCCCTCCCCTTTTGTCTTTTAAACGACTGTGAAATGGCTGTGTGAGCCGTGGCTGTTATGAAAAATCTGGTGAGTCTTGTGGTGTGTGAGTGCGGTTTCGCTCCGTGTCCTCTGATAAATCACATGAAAAGAGGGAAAGCCACATCATTATGTAAAGATGAAACGCGGATTATTCACTCAGCGTCCAGAAGTGTTAAACGTCCTCAAAGCAGCCATTCACTCGTAAAGCATTTAGCGGACTAAACATAACCCATAGGTTTTACGGAGTAGCAGATGGCGTGACACTCTGTGACACGTGCGGTTCATCTTTCTTTTCTTTTTTTTTTTTTCTCATGACTGATCACATAAACTTTGCAGTCAGCGCTGTGTGGAAGTTGCAGCGGCTTCCTGCGCGGTGTCCCCGTGCATTTAATTTTCTGTCGCCTCACTTTCGTTTCCTGTTTACAGCTAATTTTGCAAAGCACACAGAAGACGTCACCCATAATGCTGTATATTCTCCCGTTGCTCCAAACCGTGTGTGAGTCATAAAAAGACTCCCGCGATGTGAAGCCAATGAAGGTGGTTGATTAATGTAGAAGACAAGTGCAACTGTCTGTATTAGGATTGCCTTTAATCATTTACTTTCCGCCACATTATTGTATACATTATATAAACGTGGATGTCTCTTCTTGTTGAAGACAGCTGAAGTCCTCAGGTCTCATGTGGTTTCTTCTAGTCTCTGTTCTCCATTGAACCCAAAGATTTGAGGCCCCCTTCTGACCCTCTTTTCCACTTCTTTTGATGAAATCCCAAGCATAGATGACAGGAGGAAACAATGAAAGACTTTGAAGATCCAGTCTGGGCCTCTCTCTCTCTTCTTCTAAGCAGCACACTGAATAGTTATTTCCAGCTGCTTATCCTAAGTCAGATTATGCTGAAAGCCCTGCTAATGGCTAAACTGTGCAAAAGCCTTAAGTCAATCTGATCTAAGATCTGTAGCAGGGCCTGACTTGCTTGCACAGCGTCAGAGAGGAGGAGGAGGAGCCGGACCTAAAAAAAAAAAAAAAAAAAAAATTCCTGCGCATGTCCCGCCCACTGTCCGTCCTCTCGGCCAATCGCCGCCCTTCTCCCACAGCGGGCTCAGCCAATCGGAGAGCTCCCCCGCTGCTTACATCACTAACTAGCCAGTTCCCTCCAGCGGCAGAGAGCTTCATTTTCTGATCTGCTTTTGTGCTAAAATGGAGGCTGGCCTCTCGCCCTGAGTGGATCGCCTTCCTGGTTGAGGTTTAGATGTTGACATGCAATAAATCTGGAGACAGGATGGTTGTGGATGCACCCAATTCCAATGGGCCTTTCCAGCCGGTGGCTCTTATGCACTTCAGAGGTACGTAAGGACGAATTATTCTTCCTGTATCGTCCTGGGGAATTAACAGGAGAGCTGTGTGTGTGTTTCTGTGCTACCCTCTCCACTGGTAGCTTGCTCGGTTAGTCAGCATTCAGGCGCCGGAGAGGACATATTTGTTTCTCAATTTTGGACAGCGGGGTTTATTTATTTGACAGCGGGGTGAAGAGTTGTGTTTTTCGCGGCTTGTTTGCATTGACGAGACACGGGAGCTACATAAAAATCTGGTTTTACTAGCTAGCTGCTCTCTGCCCATCCCCCCGCCGAGCCAGTGATGTCAAAGGAAGTGAGGTCATAGCCCAGGGAAGGGTCTTATCCTTAGTTTTTGTTTGACTATAATAGTTTCTGTGTTCTGTGTTTTTGTTTCTTTCTTTTTTTTTTTTGTTGCTGCGTGCAGAAGCCCATAAGGAAAAGCTAATCAAATACCCCCTGTCGTCTCTTCACCTCCCTCTGAGCAGCTCTGCCCCGGTCCAGCATTTTCTGTCACACTCCAGTTCATCTGGGTACAAATTGGTCATAGTGTGTAGGCTGTAGGCAGCTCTGCAGCAGGCAGCAGCCCCCTTTCTCCAGCTCCCACACCCTTTCCCCCAAAGCATACAGTCCTGTGAGTGACATGCCCAGGCACCTGGCGTCTCTCTCAGGAGTGCATGTAATTTGTAACTGTGTCAGTTACTTGCATCTTGTCAGTGCACGGCCGCAATATTTCACGATTCCGGGCTAACGGCGGCCTCTTGGTGTATGTGTGTGTGCACAATGAACTCAGTCATGTTTGAAAAGGCCCAGCCTGTTACCACTGTACTCGGGATGCAGCCCAGCGTTAGATGAAGCCTTAGGCAATTATTGATTACACTCTATTGAGCCACAGAGGCGACTGCCTTGAATGACAACTCAGTGTAGGGGAACAATCGGACCCTCTCTGCCTTAGACCCGGTCTCTCCCCTTGTGTGTCTCAATCGTTCGGACTGTTTTCAGGACCAAATGTCTGCAGCCGGCATCTGAATGTGTCGGTATTTTTCTTTTTGAGTGACCCCTTAAGAGTGGTTTTACTTCTTGCGTGTGCTTATCCAGGATTATCATGTGTAGACTTAAAAACTAGCATTCATGTTCTGTTGATTTAGGCAAATTAGCTCGGCTATATACATACTACAGACATTGTTATGTATCCTTCAAATTTGCCTAAAGCAGCACCCCAGGACGCTTTGGATGCTTTCATATCTGTGTTTACAGGCACGAATCAAACTTTTAAGAGCTTAAATAGTTAAAAGATGCATCTTTTTTAATTTCCTTTTGATGCAAGTCATCATTTTAATAACACAGTGAAGCACCTCGTGCCATTATTAGTCACTCCAAACGCAATGGTGCATGTAGTTAACTGCTCCCAGGCCTCGGCCCGCGTCTACAGTCCATACCCCAGATGCTTTTTTATAATGCATCCAAAACGATTTTAATCAATGAATGTCGTCAAACCGGTTGCTCATATGCCTTCAAATCGGTGACACACTTTTTCTGTACGTGGCTATAAATAGTATTCGCTCAATGTTTACATTGATCATAACGCGCTGTCAATGGAGCAGATTGCCAAAGCAGTTCGAACACCAGGCTAGCAGCTGTTCATCTGACCCATTTATAAGAGAAAGAGACTCCGGCTCCACCGTGACTGCTTTTATGTATTGTCCTTGATTCGAACGGATAAATCTTTCTCTGTTCTCCACAAGACACGATACCCGTGTGTGTGCATGTGTGTGTGTGTGCGTGCGTGCGCATGGACACGCTTGTTTCCCACCTAAGAGCTCTGTGATTTTCATAAATAGATGTCACACTGCAATTAATATCAATTTGAGACCACAACACTGGGCCTTTTATCTGTTACACAACAGCCTGCTGGGCGCTTTAGGAGGGTACAGAAACTTTATAACACAGGTCGCCACATTTATGTAATGGGAGCAGCACAAGTCCGACATGTTCAGGGGCGCAAGACATGGCGACACATTCCAGTCAAGCTTCATGTCCTGCTGCAGCCAGGATATTTTGCAACACAAACCCTCTGCTAAAGAGATTGACATTAAAAAGATAGCGCTCATTTAATCCTTCTTCACCATTTCAACGTCGGCACATCACTTCACCTAACGGGCCTCCTGCTGAATCCTGCTGTGTCAACTTTTGAGAGCAGTTCCTGGTCGTATTCACGGCGAAAGTCTGGGCGAACGCCTGTCTCATTCATAGTGTTTTCCCCCTCGTCACTGGCCGTCAAGTCTTCGTGGAAGCAGCTGATGATGGCAGCGGCTCGCACACTTGCCCTCTCCTCTGGAATTCCCAGCCTCTCGCTGTCATCAAGATAAATTGGCCAACTTGAAACTGACACTGCAGAAGCGCGCGTGTGTGTGTGTGCGCATGTCTGAGCCAAGTCTCCATTATGTCTGAATGGCAGATCTCTCTTCTTACCTAGAATCTGCGTGTTTGCAAGAATCCCAGGCACCCTCTGTGTGTTTGTGTGTCCGCGCATGTGCCCTCTATTCTGCGCGCTTTGTCACTCTTTGTGTACATTCGCAGAAATTGGGGCATGAGTAAATAGGTTTAGCTGCCTCTTACATACGTCTGAGTGCCTGCATCAAACATCCAACCATTGGTGACAGAAGTCTGAAATTAAACAAAAGGGAAAAACACAAAGACTAAATTTAGAATAATATGATTTTATATGCCTCCACTTTGCAGTGCTCAGCTTGTCCTTAACAGTTGCTTATTATTTGTACGTGCTCCTCATTTGAGTCCTGCCACCAAATTCATAAATCACAATTTGTCTCGAGCCTAATTTGCTTATCTCGGTAATTGGTTACACGACAGTCAGCTGTGGAAGAAGAATGGGATTGTTATTTTCCTCTGGTGTATTTGCTTCGTATATGCGCCTCATATACCTCAGTGGCATCGACAGCACCGTCGTGTGCAGACTTTCGTGTCCAAACTTTCACGCCGGCCCACAGTTAAGGCCGCGCACCCTTACAGACTGGGAATTATGTGGTGCAGGAAGTGCAGCGTTAGGTTTAACAGCAGGAACAGTGGATATACTGTAAACGTTTGAATGGGTATTATTTTTAGAATGGCAGTGTTAAGAAGAGTTGAAGTTAATG
>JASGAT010393675.1:20952-32520 GCA_030220025.1 Chelon auratus | reverse complement strand
TTTTTTTTTTCCAAAAGCACTTTTGTGTCATTACCCATTTACTATAGCAAGGACAAGAACAGAACGTGAGGACCAGGGAAATGTCCTTCTCGCACACACACACACACACACGAGAAACATCCACGTGCACACAGCGCTTCACAAAGGTGCAGCTTTTGTTTTATCTCCCTTATAGCACCTGCTTCAGGCAATCTGCTCCCACTCGTCTCAAATGAATTTTGTCACGGCCTTTCAGATTCTCAGCCGGCGATGTGCTAATGAAAGGAGATAGTACAATTTGAACTGACCAGGTAGCAGCCAGCAGTGCACAGCTGAGAGCAAGGGATGGGGACACTCCCCTCCTTGAAACAAAAGACAAGTCAACCGTCCACTGATATACCCATTACCCTTCTCATTAATACCCTGCAGACCTCGGTGTGTGTGTGTGTGCGCCCGTGCGTCCTTTGTGCGCCTGTGTGCGCGTTCATCTGTTTGTGTTGGTTGAACACTTATCGAATTGTTTATGACAGGCCTAATTGGGCTAATTGAAGACATTAAGATTACCTGTCAGCTGTGTGTATCCAGACTCCCTGTCTGTCTGACAACTTCTGACAAGTGAGGGACCCCGTAGCATCCGTCATGATGGCGTGTTCCCGGGCCATGATAGGGACAATGGGGGCCGCCCTAATTTGATGTGGACGGGCCTGGCCGTGGGTATCAGGCATCCTGTGCGTGTTTGGTGGTATGTGTGTTAAGTATAAGTGAGAGTTGGCCACGCTAATGGAGTCCCACCCCACCCACCCCGGCAGTGTGACAAAGCGATGAGGCGGTCTGAGGGGGAAGAGGGAAATGAGGCCTTCAAGTCTTTAAGGACATGAGAGGAAAGGTGCTCGGGGTGATGGCCTTCGCAGACTGAGTGACAAGAGAGGAGTAGTGACATCTGCGTCTCTTTGGGGTTATGGAGGAGCACCAAGACTGCGTTATCAGCATCGGCCCTATTTTATTATATATTTGGACAAGAGAAAAGACCAGAGTATATGAGGTGGAGGTATGTTGTCACCACAGTTATATAACATCATCAATAATTCATACAACAAAAGTTGTCTCTGAACAGTCGTTTTTGTCCTTTTTCCTGAATTTCTTAAGGTGAGCAGACCACAGTCCTATCTTCTTAGGCTTAAGGAATGTGCCTGTGCATATCTGTATCAATGCACCCTCCCTCCTTTTCCCTCCCCACTCACCTCTCCTGTGTGGGCATTGTGTGTGGGGCTTTGCAGTGTCATCGCTATGACAGATCAACGCTGTCAGCCCAGGAGATCCCTCTGTTTGTTTGTTCTACTCCAAAAGGGGTTAAACTGTCAAGTTGACAACTCTCGAGACCCTTAGACTCCCCCCTTCCCTCTCTCTCTCTTCCTCTCTCTCTCTCTCTCTCTCCCTCTCCAAGGCTCCCTCCCTCCCATCCACCTTCATCCCCAAACGAGTGAAAATCAATACCAGATTGCCCGAGGACCACTGTTTGGTGTGGGCCTGACCCCTAGATGTCCCCCACTCTGCTTCTTTCATTACATGTAGCCCAGTATTTAACTTCCATCCTGATCCCTCGCCTAATTAGTTTCGATAAGCTCCGAGTCTCTCTCTCTCCCTCCCTCCCTCCTTTTCTATCTCTTTATCGCTCTCTCCTTCTCTGTTACGCGTGCATTCACACACGAACACGGCAAACACACGGACATTTTGCTTTCTCGCCCTTTGAAGGGACACCCTGGGCTGGGAGTAATAAAAATACTAATCCCGACACGCGTACCGAAGCCCTCAGCGATTCTTCAGATGGGATTATTGTTTTGTTTGCTTTGCAAATTTTTTAAAACTACAATGAAATTAGATTTGCACCCCAGATTGTCAATGAAAACAATGGGGGTATCCTGCGTTGCCCAAAGCTAATGGTGCTCTGTGGTAGGCCTGTTTGCAAGACCCTTGCCTATATACTTTATCATTAGGCCTACTTGTGTCTCCTGTTTGTTGTTAAGTCACAGACAAAGTAGCCACCGATATTGTGCAGAAGATGCTACTTGACTCAAAATTTCCTAAACTAAATAACTGAATGATCCAAACACATATAACTAATAAGTTCCTGTGGTTTTTCCGCAGGAGGTCTATATCTGTGAGTGTATCTGTGTATTTACGTACCACCCAGATGTCCAGGTGCCGCCACTGCGCCGGCTGGCCTGTCGAACACTGACAAGCCCCACCGACAAGTCACCCCACCTCTTTGCTCTAACCCCCAAAATTACCCTCAGGAATGTAAACAGACTGCCGAGTAAGCACACGGATTTCTGTGGCCCTTCGCCCTGCGTCCCTTTCCAAACTTGCCCCTTAAACTGGGACAGTTCCATTTTGGACACAGAGGCCAAGGTTGATGGCGATGATACCTTAAGCTGGCTTTGGCTGGTTTGCTGCTGCAAATCTCTGTTAAAGTAATAGTGTGTCTGGTAGTGATAATCATATTGCTGGACTGCAAATGTTCTGTGTCTCAGCTGATAAAGAGATATATGTATATATATATATTATTTTTCTCCTCATATCTCCTTTTCCTTTTTTCATTTTAACAGACAGATAGGCATTCACACCAATTCATTAGGTGTGTGTGGGGTAGCTGTAAGCAGTGGAGTCTGGGTGAAGAAGTTCACTGGGCCGGGCGCTGACATGTTGATTTAGTGGTGGTAACACGACTGCACTTCCAAAGGTGCTGACTTGGACGAAAGCCAGGCCTCTTTTTCTCTCAGGGAGACATTAGAGACCACACTCTAATTTTGGGCCGGGGTTGTACTCGTGGATGCAGAGGCCAGGAGGCCTACACAACAAACATTCACACCTGCCTTTCCATGACTTTTGATTCAGCGGTACCAGAATTTACGATGTTAGACTTATTCCTGAACCCGAGGCAGGGATGGAGCCAGCGGATCGTGTGGCTTTTTCAAAATAGAAGAACAATGAGTGAAAAGAATCATCATCCAAAATGAAACATAGCCACTGCAACTTCATTAGTTTTGCTGAAACAGGAAAGGGGCTATTTTCAGAAATCCCCTGCCTTAATTAATTATAGGTGTATACAGACTGTTAAAAGATGGATTAATGACTTCCATTGTTTTTGTATACATTCCCCAATAAATGCACATGTTTAGATTGTAAAGTAACTCGTGGTATTATATGTGGCATGTGTGTTTGTAGCGGCAGTTGCTTTGCATGTGCATATTTTGTTTATTTGAGTAGCATATGTGAAAGACAAACAGCCGAGTATATAGCACACCTCCTATGACCTCATATATAAACATGATATCTACACATATATACACACACACACACAGTTGCACACAACACCGTTCCTCTCCTGGACACATCAGATTTGCAGGCGCCCGGTCAGGCTGACGCTGCCTTGGCGAGGGCAGATAGGGTTACAGTACAAACTGTTGTTGATTAGGGCCGTGCCTGTAGTGGGGGATCATCCTAAATTGAAGACACGTTAGCCGCCAGGGTTAAGGACTGGATTAGGACCAGGGCTTTTCAGGGCGAGGACCCGCAGCAGACACAAAATGGCCGCCCCTCTGCCTGCCTTTGACTGCGTTTCCCCAGAGACAGGTGGCAATTATCGGCCAGGGCTGCTGGGAGTTCACAATAACAGGTTAAAGGAGCATGTATCCCCCTGACGATGTGGTCCTCTCTGTCTGCGCAGCCCCCAGCCTGCTCGCCTGCCACCATGGGGAGCTTCCTGTCTCCAAGCAAAACTCGCATACATGGGGACTCATCAAAGGCCAGAGGGACTCTTGGACAGATCTCCAAATTAGCTCTGTGGTCACAGTTTGGCTTTAGAAACTTGCATGCCTCATCTGAAAAGCCTCTGAGATTTTTTTCTTCTTATTTCTACTTCCCCTGTGAAATGTAATTAACGTCCTCACAAACCGCTCCAGCAACTACGTTTAAAACTTATTTATATACATCCAGATCCACGGACACAATTATTGCCTGCTCGTGATTTTGGTATAGTACTAGAGATACCATTTGCAGCCATCGCCATAATAGAATTTAATAATATCAGCATCAAGTGTTAATGAATACCCACTCAGTGTGTCATAACCGAAGAGATCATGCCATTTTCATGATATAGAGGGTCATTATAGAGGATGGGGAGTCAGTATCTGAGAAAAGATCAGGTGAGCTCTGGCTGTCTGAATGTTAACCCTTATACAGCCGGAGAGCTCTTATCATCAAATAAATGTTACAAAGACTATTGAAAGTGAAAAAAAAAAGTAATTATCTTCAAAAAAAAGTTTGAAGTTCTTTAATAATTCCAGACCAACTTTCACATGGGCTGCTCTGGTGTCGTCACATAGCTGTCATTGCTAGCTTATTATTATTATATACTTGTACGTGCAGCTTTCTCTGTGCCGTTTGGACCGACTTCTGAACACTAAACAGACTAAGCCAAAGCCAGACCACACCTTGTTTGGTTTCGCTCCACATCCAAAGTGTGTCAAAGCGCGTTGGACCGTGACGCCACAGATCTAAGAGGGGACCGGCACACGTTGCACACACAACGCACACTTGTCCCTCCGATATGTGCCGCTAATGTGGTAGGCGACATGCTCAGTTAAGGGACTTAACGAGTTCCAAACACTGATTAAGGCTCCTCCCTTGAGCTGGAGGAATGTTTGGGAAGCACGGTGTTGTACGAACTCCTAACCAGGACCACATGCTGTCACAGAATAGGGTTTTTGTATCTTACATTACTATTGTCTTATCAAATAAAAAAACAAAGTGGATGTTTATTAGCTCATTTACATAATCATGTGTTAGCCACGTTATCAGTCAGCTGTCAGGTTGTGTGTGTGTGTAAGGTGATAAGATTTATGTGAGAAGGTGGCTGGGATGATAGAAATTTGTTGGAGGAGGACTGAGGTCAGAGAAAGTGATAATTGATAAAATTGCTGTGAGAAAAAACTCCCACAGTACGCAGATGTTTGGAAAGAACACAGATGTTGGGAGTTAAAGGTTATTAGTGTAACAACGAGAATAGACAATTTGAAGAATTTATCACGCAAAAATAACGTCAGATGAAGCTTTAATTGATTAATTATTTTTAACCATAGCAGATCATGAATTTGTGGAAGGTAACAGTGCAATTGCACGTAAAAACAATTAAAGATATGTTTACCATTTAACTGTATCTAGATTTAAGGCTACAACCAATAGTCAACTCCCACATTTAAACCAAAATGCTTTGCAGAAAAAAACAAAACAAAAAACACATAGCATTTTGCACATAGCACAATGATTTCTGTCCATAATCAAAAATTGGAATAAAATGTGCCATGGTGTTCTTGAGCTAAAAGTGGGTCAGGTCAGGAGTCAACAAATTGTAGGTTGGGTCGAGAGGTTTGGGGTCCGTTCTGCTCTAGAGGTGTCATTTGTTGCTAAGGTTACCAGGTAAAGAAACTGATTCATTTCTTTTTTTCTTCTGTATTGGTATCTTACATTAAGCCCCTTCCACAGTTGGCTCTCTGCCCTCTGCTTCATAGCTGACGTGCTTGCTAAAGAGGGGACATTCCAGGTCCTGGTTGCCAACATAACCTTCTCGTATGTATTTCCCATCCAAAATGAAGCGAAACAAGCAGAATTATTGCTGGTGTTTGCATGGCGACGGCACTCCTTGCTGCTTTCTATTTAAAAGGAAAATACCATCTACAGTGCCACTGTTCCGTCTGGGTTCATCCAATGCTCCCAAGATCACTATCAGCATGGGGAGTTTGCAAATCAAAGTTTTCCATTCTGGGAACTCAGTGCTTGCGTCACATGTCCATCAACCTTGTCAGGCACTACCAAAGTTGAGATTAGTTCCACTTTGCGTCTCTTAAGGACTTTTTCTTACCTACAGTTGCTACACTTTGCTAAATTTTAGCAGTCCGTGGTTTCCTGTAGCCACTTCTTGTGAGAATAAATTAGCTCCCACAGCAACACACAACCCACAATGCACTGAGTCACCCTGACCTCCATACACACTCTCCAACATCTACCTTTGCGTTCCGCCTTAATTATGACACTTGTGCAGGTTTGGGCCGTGATAATGTCTGATTGTGTGCTACCTTTGCCTCGCATTAGTCTTTTGCGTGAGCTGTATTGAACTTAAAGCAGGGTGTGGAGAGAGAGAGGAAGAGTGAGAGAGAGAAAAAATGAAAGTAGTCTATTCTTAGCTTTAGTCATGTTAATAACTTGTCTGTGGGAGTTTAACTCTTCCATTCTGCTCCTGTAATTTATGGACAGTAGGATATACAGTTTGCAGGAAGGGATTATTTACCTCCCTCTTCGAGGACGCCGCTCCAGGTACAGTCAGCCTTTAAATATGCTATTTGTGAATGGAAGCTCATCATCGGGCTGACTAACTGGCTGCAAACATCTACTGTAAGGTCATTAAAGTACACAAGCTGGATGTACAGGGACGTATCACCTGGCATGCATGCCCCGGGTCACTGCCTTCCCTCCAAAATGCCATCACGCAGGAGTTATCTTGACCCCGTAAATAAACTCCCACAAGCTCCCGCCTATAGCAGAGGCTGACCTCGAAAGAACAGGCCATTTGTCACTAATTCACACAGTTTCTCTCTGTCTTTTGCTGTGTACACACACTTCTTCTGTCTTCGACACAGAGACTTTTATTCCTCCACGGCTCTCCCTCGATCACTCTCAATGCTGTCTCTCATAAAAGAAGCTGAGCAGGTTCCATACCTGCGTTTTCAGAGGGCAGAGAAAAGAGTGACTAAAGCTAATGTTTGGCAGCAGGGCTTTAGTGGCCCTACCTTATGACCTGATGTATGGATGCTGAAAACAAAGAGGTCTTTGTGGAGGGACCTCGGAGACACAGAGTTCACCCTCAGGTAGAGGCTTGCAGTGTCTAAATCATTGCAGGGGCGTTTGTTTAAAATGGTTCTGGGCGGTACGTAAAACGAAGTGAGGGGGTTTTGAAGTCGAGCGCGAATTCATCTTGATTTTATTGATAATTTGTCATGTCGTGTAATGCATTTTGGCAGACGTTCTCGGCCCCCAGCTTTTTTTTTTTTTGTAAAGCTTTTTCTCACCAAACGTGGCAGATGAAATTAACCTTGATCTGTGTTGGGTAGAAATGTTAAACTCAGGGGATTTTTTCGGAGGAAGGGCGTGCTGCTGTCTGACCTCCAGCAACCTTAGACTTCTCAGAAAATGAGAAATAAAACCGAAGATGCAAGTTTGCACATTCATTGAAGGTTACAGTAGGTTTATTATTGTACTTTTATCAGCGCCTGCTTGCAGTTCTCTTCTTTTTCCATGCATATGTTTGTTGTGCATTTAAGATGCAGAGATTTCTTCATCCTCCGATTTTCCTCTCCGTGTGAGGCTTGGCTGCATGGCACGCCGTGTGTGCGCACAGGCAGACACTAATAACACTCCCTCTTCTCCATTCAAGGGTTTTCTTTTTTTTTTTTGTCTTGTTCCTGAGTGCCTCGCTCTCATTAAGCTTCTGTAGTAAGCCGCTTGGCACCTGCTTTAAATGCGACCACCAGCAGCTCATTAACACTAACGAAAGCGTGTCTGGCAGCCGCTATCCACGCCCCGGCTCGTCAAGTGGCCCTCTCGCCAAAATTAGCTGCATTTCACAAACAATTTCACCAACTCGTTACATAGTTAGGTGTTTATTGGAAGATGGCTGACTCTAACTTAGAGGTGGCGGTGTGTAATAAGCACATGCCAGGTTAAAATGGGCCAGCCCACATAATAAACCATAATTTGCCTACAAATTTAAACTGAACTTTACTTCCTACCTCAGGCATTGCGACACGTAACCTTCAGAAGTACTATATACAGTGCTATATAAAGCGTCACGCTGCATATAGTTGCTTTCTAGAACTTTTTTCCTGAAGAATCTCATGCTGCAGTCGTCAGGCTTAGTCTTGGCGCCCTGACCGTTCCCTTCCCCCCTCTGTGTTATTGTTTCTATTCCCAGTCTCTTGATTTTTACCTCAAGGTCCCTGTAGCATTGACTTGTATTAATCCTGAGCAGGATTCAAAGTCCATTTATTTTCTTTACGCTATGGAAAGGCCTTGGTGACATGGCTCCCCAGTGTTTATAATTTTGCTTGTTTCAATTTGTACTCGGCCTCCCCCGACAGACCTGGGACATGATGTATCGTGCACCACTGCCTTATCTGTTGATGTACAGTTTTAACCTTTTCAGAAGGTTGCCTCTCTCCACTCTGTGCAGACTGGTCTCGCTCCTCTCCCATTCTCAGCCTCACCTCCCCAACCAGAGCACAGGAAATACATACAGCACAGCGGCTGAATAAAAAAGGAGAGCATAACCCCTTTTCCAAAGTCATCTAATGTAAATGTTTAGGTTTTCTTTCCATAACATTTCCATATTAAGAGTTGGCGGCCATGCGCAGCAGTGGACCGTGGAAATGATGAGAGTTTTGGGGCTTGAGCTTTGTGCAGTGCTGAGAGGCTGAGCTATGTGTGTGACATTGCGGTGAACTTGCAGTGTGCATCTGCAGGCTTTCTCCAGGGCTGTTAGCTTTGGCCTGTTTGCTCATAGATACAGCGCCGTAAATCACACACTGTAAAACGCAGAATGCGGGGATGGGGCGCAGAAGCATGTACTGCTACGGGGGCCTCTCGAAGGAGGGGTGTGCATGTATGGCCGCATATGTTCTTGTACATGTGTCTGTCTCCATGCAAGTGCTGTATGTAGAACATGCGACGCCTCGAGGCCCGGTCGGCGCAGCGCAGTGCGCGTATATTTCTGGCGATGCCGCAACAGCTGTGTCTTGCGCTCGCTTTTGTAATTTATGCCTTCTCAATACTTTGTCGAACTTGTAAGGTCGGCCGTCAAGGTATTTGGTATAATGACACCGCGCCGCAAAACGCTAAAGATTCCCATAATCATTGTTAAAGCTGAATTTATTTGAGTCCAACTTTTAATCTGAAATGACTGATCCCAGGTTTTATGTACTTTACCTTGGAACTGAACTCACACTGCTCTCCATGGCCCTCCCTGGCTAGCTTCCTGTCTAGGTCTCCAGAGGCCCCAGAATATTGTTAACTGTCTGAGGATAGAGTATCTGGGACTGGAGCACTGTCAGCCCCCTGAATCTGGTCTTGCATGCGGGGGCTGAAGAGCTCTCCGTTCAGAGTTCAACTGTGACATGTCTTTATGCATGGCAGCTAGTGTTCAAAGAATAGGCATGATCTATATGAGGCAGAGAGGGGCCGCTGGTGGCTCTTTGGGGCTTAATAAATAGCTTGAAAGATGATTTATTTCCTTTGTGAAGCGAAGGAGTTAAGAGCCCCTCTATTTTAATTTCAGCAGCCCTTCAGGTATACAGTAGCCGCAATGTGCAGCAACTGCAAACTGATGAGGACGGAACAGAGGGGTGGGAAAAATATAAACATCTTATATTTAAACTGTCTGAATTTGACTTCTCTGTTGCTTGTCTTTATTTATAGCCATTAGGAACGGCGGCGCTCGCCAACTAAGGCAAAGTTGCTTTTGCTTTCAAAGTGAATGTGAATGAAACAGCTGGACACTGTTGGACTGGCTAACATTAACCACCAGATGCCGTGTGTTTAAGTCTCAGGCTTTTGTGCTGAACTCTGTGTGCTCTGTTATGTGCCAAAGGCTTCTGATGACAGGATCCGGAGGCCTCGGTGTAGCGCTTTGTTATTTCATAGATTATTGTTATTTCACTGCCATTGTAATGTGATCGAGTGTGTATCACCCTGTCAGAAGGATTGTTATCTTCCCAGCGGTGTTTTTGTTTGATTCGGCGCAAGTTTCCTGGATGGTGATCAAAGGAAAATACCTAAGTGACCTTATCTCTCACAAATCCCTCTCACTAGAGTCCCATCTTTCTATCTCCTTACTAACTTATTACTGTTTTTTTGCTGTGCCGTCCATATCCAAAGTCAACAGCTGTAAGCATTTTGCAGACACGACTTTGAAAGCCACTGTGTAACTCATTTTTTAGCTACTTGTTGATGACAGCGGCGATGTTCTGACAAAAGGCCGCTTGTGTTTCTTTTGTTTTTTTTCCCCCCCTCAGGTTTGGTCCAGGCCTTGTCATCTACTGGTACGGTTTCATAGGAGAGCTGGACTGCCAGCGAGACAGAGGTATCCTACTCAAAGACTGCTTCCCCACAGACATCGTCACCCTGTGCCATGCCACGCAGCAGGACCGACTGCCAGAGAGCCACAATAAGGACAAAGAGTGAAAAAAAGATTAGAAGTGGAGCAAAAAAAAAAAAAGAAAAGCAAAGATTGGAGGATGAATGGGAGGAAAGAGGGAGGACGACAACAAGGTAGCAAGGGTAAGAACGCTGAACTGTGCAGGGGTGGATACCTAGATCCGGAAGCAATTTGGCTTTCCTGCAGCGCGAGTCTACTGACAAAAAATCTGCCCTGAACTCCACCTGACCCTCTTTCTCCGTCTGTCTCTCCCTCTCTTCCTCTCATTCACTGCCCCGGAGCGACCACATGTAAATACACACCAGCATTATGTATATCTGCCGGCACGGGGTCAGATTCATACCTGCGCATGAAAAACGTCGTCTTGGACGCTTTCCTGGTTGCGGCCGACACCTGGCCCTTGGATGGCCTCTCGCAACGGACGGCCCGTGGTGTGAGCAGGGGCCAGAGCAGGACACGAGGCCCTTCCTTATCACACCCAGAGCCCTGGCCTTTGTCACTCCTTCCTCCTCCTTTCCATAGGCAGATAAGAGAGGTGCGGTCTGGGGGCTGGGTGGACGCCTGTCTCTCACCTGCGTCACTCAGTGCCCTCTCTGTCACTTTCCAAGGGGGTAAACAGGATAATTTCTGATTAAGGCTGGCCTCAAAGTGACCTTTTCACATTATAATTGTTTTGCTTTAGCACGGTGGTTAAATCTGAGGCAGCATTTCAGCACATTTCTTCACCGTGCATTAGTTTTAATATGCTAAAATTGGATAAATTTCAGTTTGCCAACTAGCACTCAGATTATAGTTGGCTTTCAGCAAATAATGTATTGATCTGTCAATTTTTGGGGATGAATCGATTAATAATTTTGCCCAAATCTCATCTGAAACTTATAAACAACTATCCCGAAGCACTGAAATATATAAAATTGCTGCGTGTGACCAACTTCCCAACACCCCAACTGTTGGTAAATTGTCGATCTCTCAAGGAACTTAAGGCACACGTATCTTTACTGTACATGTTGAGACAGATTTCTGTTGTGCAGCTGGATTTATTTTGTGTATGCGTCTATTATTAATAAATAAGTTTCGAATATGTTCTCGTCACAAATATTTAACACCGTTCATTATATACTTCTTTGCTTGTGTGTCTGCCAGGAACACCTGATTCCCGTGTAAAGGGGTGTGTGACTATCCCGTTGTCTGTTGCACATTTTTATAACCTCGGTGCACTTTATGAGCAGATACTAATGGAAGAAACACAGCAGGCTGGGGGGAACCAGAAGCGAACGTAAAGTTGAGTGATGCTTTTAGAGGCAGATATGCACTGCCTATAGGGG
>JASGAT010393674.1:0-15412 GCA_030220025.1 Chelon auratus | reverse complement strand
TCTTTTCAGATATTTGATCTGCATAGACAGGCTACTTCAGGCTTTTCTATCTAGTAGGCCTAAGTATTACACTGCTTTCCTACCCAAAGAAGTAAGGAATGAGCGACGATGCATTCAGAAATGCCCTGACTAGGACCGTTTTAAAATCCTCGCAATAGTCAACTCTCAGCTTCTGTATTGACTCGTTTTAGTTGTCTTTAAAGCATTAGCCTAAAAGGCTGACGTGTGTCTTTCAAGTTGTTCCAAAGTGAAGGACAAAAACTTGCTGTGAGGCAACCTTTAGTTTAATCCATGTGGCCGCTCTTGCTTGGAATGTTTCATGGACATTATTTATTTGTATGAAATCATTTATCTTATTGAATCTGTGTTTTAGATTTTCTGACATGGAAACGCGTCTGTTGACACGAGGGTCTCTTTGCTGCTCTCATTTCTGGTCTGGTGGGTATTAAATAATATGAATCACATGCCCTGAAAGATCTCAACCTTTATATCAGCACACTTTTCTTTTTTTTCTTTTTTTGAAAGAATGGCATTCATTCCTCCGGTAGAGTTCAACAGACGTGGAGAACGGAGGCAGCCTAAAACCTCATAACATTTTATGTTGTTGACTTTATTCTCAGTGGTGACTTTGTACACAAAGTTTAATAAAGGTTCTTCACAGACTCTCTCGATTTATGACCGAAAGAAAAATGAACTGTTAAATTCAGATGTTTGCTGACCCACAGTTGTGGCTTATGGCAAAGAGCTGAAGTCTACATCTGTGTGTTAATGTTTGTACAGACGTGAGAATCAAATTCTTCACTACAGATCACTAAAGAACTCACTAAACATCACTTTTGTCTGTAAAAATACATAAACTGTGCAAGCTCACTGCCTTTCCAAATTTAGCTGAAGTGGAACTGAATGTAAATCCTCAGAAACAAATGATTTAAGCCTTACTGCGTCTAAGGAATGCATTTGTGGCACATGTTACCCTGCTGTTGCAAAGAAACCTTCACAGGTTCAACCATGAATTCACCTCTGTGTCTCAAATGAGCTAAGTAGGCTCAATGCGGACACTGAAGAAAGGAAGAGATATAAACACAGTGTAACTCTTCTCCTGTCTCTGCCAAATAAGAGTCACATGTCTTCTGAAGGCATGAGGCTTCGTATCACACAGTAATCTGCTGAGGGAACAATGGCGCTACTGTTGCCGCATGCTGTCAGAGGTGAGAAGCCCATCACACACTCTCTTCCTCTCTCTCTCTCTCTCTCTCTGGCTCTCTCTCACCCCACCACGGGTACAATCTGTGGCAGGAAATTCACATTTACAAAGAAAATGGTATCTTGGAAAACCCACAGACTGTAAACATGTCCTGAACGCAGATGCAATCATGAGACACAAAAAAATCTTCGTAAGCATGCAACAATACATAACGAATTAAGAACTGGTCTCTTTGCCTTTGCAAAATGCCAAGACAAAAGACCGCAAGCCTGCTCCCTCAGAACTGCTCCGCTCCACAAACCTCCATTCATTCAGACACAGAGACACAGACACGCATTCTGACAGCAATTGGATTTATTGAAACAGTTTTCCACTAAGGTCACAACTGAAATTAAAGTCACACAAGTAGGTCCTCAACAAGCTTAGCCATCTGACCTCGGCTCACACAGCAGGGGCCCTGTATTGTTTGAGTGGTTGAGACGGACACACACGCAAAGCGCAATCTGGCACACACACACACACTGCCTGTGATGTGTTAATATTTAAGTGGTGTGCTAAAGCCAAATGCAGGCCTATGTATTTCTGTTATAGGCCGACAAGGAGCCTCCCTGTTTGCGTGTTTGGATGTGTGTGTATGTGTTATCTGGTGACTTAGAATTAATATTTAAGTCATTTGGGGTCAGCCATTTGCTTCTAGCAATTTAACAAATGCAAGTCTAATACTGCCCTCCCCCTTTAGCTCCTTTTTGGGGGGCCACCAACTCCTGAGGGAAATTTCAGCATATTTAGCTGCTAAATGCTTCACTTTGTTCACCAGCTACTTGCAACCTTCTGCTACTTGGTGACTCGATATAAAGTTTTGCGGTGAAATGAATAAATAAACACTGTCTGCTGCTGCTGGAAATTATGCCGCAGAGAGCAGTGAGAGGACAATTTACATTCATTTCTTATGTCCTTAGCAAACTATTGTCTACCCTGATGTAGTGTCTTTTGTGCACATCTCTTTTTCTTCTTTCTTCTCAAGATAGACAATCCCTTTAGGCCATGTAACTGTATGACAAAGGTCATCTTCTATCTTGTTTGTTTTCTCCCTGCTAGCATTGGTTTGCATTCAGCACAGACATATGCAAGCACATAGATCCGTACAGTAATGCAGATGAATAGGACTTTCCTGCTCTGCCGTGTTTCTCTCTTCGGGACTGCAGATGTTCCAATAACGCATGTTAATTTGCAGCGCACACACACACAGACTCAGTCACTCCTGTGGTGGATTTTTGTCCTCATAGTACAGAGATATAATGCGAAGCATGCATCACCAATCTTGGTATTAAGACCCCATTCCAGTGATAAGGAACTTAGTGTTTTTTTCATAATGTCCAGTCTGTCGGGATCAAAACGGCAATGAATCTACAGGCATGCAGAGCAGAGACTCACGGCCAAAGCATCTGTTTGTGTATTCAGTATCGAAAAAAGGCCAACAGCAATGATTAACCTACAGTCAGTTACTGAAATCTTCTAAACCGACTGTTTAAACAACCAGTGTCTGAGGGATCAATTTTCCCAGGCTGCGGGGCAAAATAAAGAGGAAGATCACGGATTGTTGGGGGAAAAAAGCGAAAAACAACTGGCCGGCTTAGCAAACATGGATTCAAGAGCAGCATTATAAGTTCAGTCTGGGCCTCTGCATTCAGACAACACTTTCCTTCGATTTGTACAAGCATCTAATTACAACATAAACTTACCTTTTATTGTTTTTATGCCGCGAGCAAAGAAGGAAGGGAGGGAGAGTTACAGAACCATGAAGTCTGCGTGGGGAGGAGGTAGGGGTGGATGGCTGGTTTGACAAAACATTGAACTTCAACACAAATGATTATGGGTCCCACGTCGGCCGCAAACCTCAACCAACAATTATTATCTATTAACTTCTTTCCCCTCTTTAAGCCATTATTTTCCCCATATTTTCATGTCATGTTGATGCACGATGCCCAGTCAGTGCACATCTGCTACAAATGTCTGTCTTGAATTTACAGTTCAGAGAAGTCTCCTACCACAGTAGCAGGACAAGTTCAGGTCTTTCCCATCTGTGTTTTTGACATTTCCATAAAAAATCTGCCATAAACCTATTATGTTATTAGGCACACAAGCATATCTGTTTAGATTGTTTGGGACAATTTCCCTGTAATTATTTCTAATTTTAAATCTATACCTTCTCCAAAAGTAATAGCACCAAAAAGAGAACCACAATAGCCAAAGATGGATTATCAAATTTTGAAACATACGGTTTTGTGCAGGCAAATCAATATCAGAAGCTTGTTCCTCATACTTGAAGCCCTCAGCATAATAAACTCCCAGAAGGAATGCAGAAAATGTATGAACATTTGGTTTGTATTTATGCCGTTCAGCCCCAGTCTCACTATCTCTTCTCTTCACCCAGGCGTGTAGTAGATACCTGAACCTGAATGTGCTATTAGTGTGACCAAGATTAGGAATGAACTGAAAAAAGAACTGATCAGACAACCATGAGCACTATTAGGAGTCTGTAATGTTACAGTAACAGTAAAATCTGTGGTCCATACTGAAATCTGAGTTAGACTGCCATGAACTTTTGCGCAGATGTCAAAGGGTCACTTTTAATCGGTCACCTTCCAAGACAAATCATATCAGTTCACATTAAAATCCCTGCTGAGCTAGACACTTAGGCGTCTTCCTAGCCAAAGCAGGGTAACTCATTTAATATAGACCAGAGTCTATAGGTGGCACGTCAGATTCAATTAAAATGCTTGTGTTTCATTCGACAGTAAAAGCAGACGACGGACTAATGACACTTTTAACGAATGTCTAGAAGAGGAGAAGGTGAAGCTGTGCTGTCTGTGTTAAAGTACGTTTCTGCAAACGAAGGTGATAGCCTGATGACGGCACGTGTGAGAAACAGAAAGAGAGAGTGAGAGGCAGAGAAAGAGACTCCTTTGTGACATGCTCTAAGTCGCTCTAACGCCGCATACACCATGTGAAGACTATCATGCGTTAAGTTTCACTGCTAGGGGGATGAATACTGTAATAATTACTTTTTAACCGCTTTAATTAGCGCGAGGGGTTTACTAAAGGATGGGAAACAGAGAGGGGGATTGAGGATGGAATTGAATTAGGAAAAGGAACATCCCCCCACAGTGATTCCATTATATCTCTCCTCTTTGCAGACAGTTATGTCCAGAAAACATGTTGACACCGTGGTAGAGTTGCTGTTGCTTTCTCCAAACCAGATGAGCCTGCATTATTATCACGGCTCTGGAGGTGATTCAGACCTCAACCGAGGCGAAAGTGCGTCTCTGACCGGTTGAAACGCTGGCAGCGCTGTTGCATGTGTGTGAGGGTGGGGCCACATGTCAAATAAACACAGCAGATTTCTGGGGAGGAGAGAGGAGGACAGCAGTGTTGACGAAGAAGAATCTTTTCTTGCATAACGGAGGGAGTGAAGAAGCCATGATACGTGCACAAGGAAGGCAGGCAGTGTGACATCTTTAATGTGAAAGAGCCCAGAGGAAGGTTGAAGAAATACGCACAGTGCAGGAGGTCATGTGTGGAGGAGAGATGAAACGCGGGAAAGAATGAGCGTCATTGTGGAAAAAAAGAAAAAAAAAGGAGTCCTGCAGACAGTTTAAATCACTGCAGACAGGTTCTGTATATATGGCCACATGGACGTTGAACATCTGTTACAAGAACAACACAAATCATGAGAAAGCTGATAGTATGTATCTGTACTTTCTGCCAAAGACCACATTTTATTCGGAGCCCCGGCATGTGTTTTCCGGCCCATGTGTGCACTCACAGCAGCCACGGATGTCAACCAGCAACGTTCTTTCATGTGCGTTGTGTGGAATATTTCAGCCCGACACCCTAATACCTGCTGGAGAGAAAAACAGTTGAAGATGTTGCAGAACAATATTTCCTCAGCGATCCCTCTGTATGTGTTTTCTTTCGTGAGCGTGGTGCTCCATTAGCTGTGTTCTGTTACTCATGCATGAGATCATTAGACAGTAGGCACACATAAGAGTGTGTGATGCTGACGTCTAGAGGGGTCATTAGAGAGAGAAAGACAGAGAGGAAGACGGCCTGGGGGGTCTTAAATACATGCACACACATCATGCAGACGCAATAACCTGCGTGCACAGATGAAAAAAAATGCATCCTGGGGGTTGGGGTAGCCTGAGGGCAGCACTTCAGTCATTTCATCAGAGCCTAGGGTTGATGAGAGGGGTATCAGTGGGTGCACAGCTCTGGAGATAGTTAGAGGGGAGTAAAGCACAGAGACAGGGCCCGAAAAAAAGAGAGAGAGGAGGGAAGGGTGGGAAGAGAAAGGGTGCGGTACATAAAAGAGACATGAGACACGCAGAGCAGAGAGAGAGAGGAGGAAGAGATGTGATATATTTTACAACAGGCTATTCTGTAATGACAACTACAGTATAACAGCGCTGAGGACTGCCGTTGTGGGAGTACCCCGTGAACACAATATGTGTGTTGGCATTTCAAGTAATATCATTAGTCATTCATAGAGCCAGGGCAGGCCTCAGACTTTAACTGCGGCGCACATGCTGCCAAACGGTGGCTGAACATTCCTGGAGCAGTCCAGCCAGCAGTCTGGCTGTCCTCCTGATGCTCAAACTCATGCGTGTCGAATGGTCGAGCAATGTAGGAAACCCATCCCCCCCACAAACTTTTTGGAATTGCGGGGCAAAGATACTCTAAGGCCATCAAGTGGGTACCCTCTCAATATATTATGCTCTGTTATGTTGCACTCACAAAGCTGAAGGTTGGCAGGGTTTATAAGACACTATGATGTTGCACCACGCATCTTCCCAACATCAGAACCAAAAGGTTGTGCATGGCACTCAGTCATTGCCACAAACTTCGTTCTTTTTTATTCTTTATTTATTTCATTTTTCCTGTGTCCAGCCGAGTGCAACGCCATGAACGTCTTCAGTTACCCTTACAGCTCATGATCACATCTCACAGATCTCCCTGCATTCTTAGCTGATCTGCTAACATCGATCTAGATGACCATTCGAGATGATGGCGGCATGGCCTACACTACCATGTACATGTCTGCACAAAGACAGGCACGTGAAGCCTACACTCTGCAGCCTAAACGTCCAGATACGCTAAACACCAAAGACCTAGTGGTGACAAAGGCAGGCTGTGGTGGTGCCTCATGCTGTCTGGGTCACTTAAACTCACCACAAAGAGCATGCATGTGTGAGACAGATTAACTGTCCACTGTCCAGTGGCAGACTGTTGCCTTAGTACGTCTCGGCCTTACTCTCAAACAGTCTCAAATGAATTAGTGTGTTAATGTAGGAAGAGTGTTTTCTCTGCTGCTGGCGTGAAAGTAGCAAAGCGAACAAGGGGTCAATACTGAAGTTAGAACTCTTTTAAAAAGTAAATAAACAAAGTGCTTGCGTAGCTTCCAGCTTCCAGCTTCCAGCATGGCTCCCTTCTGGCAACATCCCCGTCTGATGAAAGCAAGTGTTCCGCCCTCGACATAAAGCATGTGTTATATTAAAAAAATGCTCTCTTTATTATGTGAGGACAGGATGATATATAGATTCTATCTAGTTAAGCCAATTTTTTTTGCCTGAATGACTTTTGAATTATACAGATGAAGTCAGGAATGGATGAAGTCACCTACTAACGCCGTGAGAGCGAGAAAAGCTGTAAAATTCACATAAAGTACGATATCCTTTATTATCCACAGTCAGTGTTTTATTTTTCCACATAAAGGAAATGAATATTGATTTGTTGGAAATAGAAATACACAGATACAATCTAGGAGCAAACAGAGAAACAACGGTTGATAGAGTGAAGAAAGGACTCTACCAGGAGATGCTGGTTTTAAAGATCTAATAAAGTGGCAGCTAATTAAAGTCATTTAACCAACAACTAGGCTGCAGGGCAAAGGCCAATCAGCCTTTTTTTTCTGACCCTTGAGGACAAAGCCACACACACACATAAAAACACATAACTCAGCTGTAAATCAATATGTCCTGCCCCTAACAGAGCAAGCTCAGAGAGCGTGTTGTTCCTTAGGTAAGATGGCCTCACGTTGACACTGATGGTGGTGAATCCTTGCTTGTTCAAAACAACTCACCTCTTTGTCCTCGCAGACTTGGAGGATGATTTTCAGCTCATAAAGGAGCCACCTATGAGAGATGCTTTGAGAGATGGCGGGATTTCTCCATACAGGAACCACCGCAGGCGAAAAAACAAACAAAAAACAAAAAAACATGGACAATGCTGAAAGGAACGACTCTGCTTTAAATCCTTTTATTGGCGCATAAGTCACTTTGAGAGATGGCGGGATTTCTCCATACTCCACCGCAGGCGAAAAAACAAACAAAAAACAAAAAAACATGGACAATGCTGAAAGGAACGACTCTGCTTTAAATCCTTTTATTGGCGCATAAGTCACGGTGAGACAAGAAGGGTGAAAGACTATAGTATGAGAGACAATAAAACATGAGTTTTGTGTCTTCAGTTAAAAGTTAAAAGAACATGAACAACTCAAGCTCATTATTTTTAGATTCCTCACTCAATCACTCAATGAAAAAGTTTGTTTCCTAATTTCTCTAAAGTGACCCTACATTGTAAATGATTTTACTCTATTAACTATAGTCAACAAACCACCAGAAAACAAACCATCAACACATTTTGTGCAATTGATGCATGCAGGAAAAAAGAAAATGAGTTGTCACGCTTTGACGAGCAGCCACCTGACATTTAGAAGAGGTATTTACTGACTATTAACAGCTCGCTAACCATCAGCCCCAGCGGCCGCTTGAAGTGCCATCCCTCAACCTCCTACTGTGAGCGCAACCAGGTGATTCATGAATGGAGCGTTGCCAGTGGGCAAAGTTAGCAGGCTGCACTTCAGAAGCCACAACACGCAACCCTAACAGTGACCCTGAGGCTGCTACGGAGCTACCCGGAGGCGCATTTCTGTCCTTTTTTTTTTTTTTTTTTTTGGTNAACCTACTAAGATTGAGGGTAAGAAGCAAACATGGAAATGTTCCTCACAGGCACACTAGAAAACATGCTGGCAACCTCCTGACAGCAAGAAGAAGAGGTTCTTTGTTTGTCCTGTTTGGTTGGCAGAAGAAAGTCAAAAAGGGATATAGACTGTTCACCGAGAACATGTAATTATTGCATTTGTAATTGTTATCCCTTATAGCATAAGGGATTACAATTACAAAATTACTGAAAGAACTACAGTCACCATGACACAACAAGACAACATTATCACCCTTTCAACATGTGTGGACAACACTCACTGAGGATGTAAATCTTATGGTCTCCCACCCATAATACATGCGGATCTATAGAGGTATCTTTGTATATAAATGTATTCAGCATTACTATCCAAAACTAGGACGACCTTTTTTGTATTTGGCATTTAGTGGTGCTTCCATGTAACGATTTACCATTTCTCCTGAGCCAAGGAGGGGTTTCGGCTTTGGCCGCTCGTAGCCTCGAGGGGACTTGAATCTGAGCCAGAGGACTGTCTCCCTACTCACAAGGCCGGCTCACTGCTCCTCACATTTCAGGCGTGATGGTGTGATAGCTCCACTGTCACATGGCATGTAGCGCTTCGGCTTCAAACGTGGACGTAGCTGCGAGCGGGAGAAGAAGAACACACACGTTTAAATGGTGATAATGTTGCCAGGAGGTCAAAAGAGCATGGTTGGGGGGGGGGNGGTATTTAGATATTCAACAAATGCCAAAGAATGAAGGGCGGAAGAATGTGTAAAGAAAATAGGAGAAAGAGGTGAAATGTTGTGCGAGCAGCTGAGCGTCCTCACGAGTACACATCCAGGGGGACACATTTAGAAAAATACATTTCTGAATATCATTTTCACATGAGGCTTAAGAACACAGATGTTTTTAGTTACAGGTTTCAGCTCATCTTCATATATGTTCTACCATATTACTTACTGCATCTCATTACCTTAAGTATTCACAAAGACTGGGCACAAAAAGTAAGACTAAACCTGTAACATGAAAATAGTAGTAGGGATGTTCACGTATATTAACCTCAGATTAGATAGTAAAGACAACTGTATTTTTTTCAGTGGACAGAAAAAAAAATTAACAAAGCTAAGATCTTTTTCTCTTCTTAAGCACATATCAGATGTAACAGTAGACAAAGAGTCTACCTCAGAGAAGTTCCTAAGCCTACATTGAGATGATAATCCATCAACAGAGAAACACATCTGGTGCTGACTGCAAGCTGGCCTCTGAGAAAGCCCCTTCTGAATCTGAGGCTACGGACACACCTCAGGCCGGTCTTGTACAGAAATATGAAAACGTTAACACACTGCCAGCAGTCTAAATGGCGTAAAGCGAGCACGAAAACACTGTCTGCGCCTACTGTGATGAACACCGACCATCGCCCAGTGCGTCACTGAGTGGAAGGGCCAATGTCACTGAGGTCAAAGAGCAAAAACAAATGCACATGGAGGGACATTACGGTCAGGAGCGGCACGGACGAGTGGAGGAAATTGTCTCTTTATGACAGGAAGCAAAGGGTTATTATGTTCAGCATGGTTTTAGTTTGTTTTAACTATGTAAAATAATACCACAGTTTAAAACAGAGGGGCCATATTTACCATTGTCCCATTGTTAATAAAGTCCAAGTATCAATATGCTGCTGAAATTTCAATTATTTCAGTCATAAGACTTTCTTTTGGCTGCTAAGTTGTTATGCTATGCAGCCTCTGTTCCATGCAGGCTAAACAAATATCAGCAGGGACTAAGAAACCTCCAGCATGTTTCTTGATGTGGTTTCTCATTACAGCACCAGCTCAGGAAACGTGACGTCCTTATCTACAATCTGACTGCACCCTGACAGTGTGATAACATCAAGTGATATACAGCTGTTGCGGATGCACAGTTCATTCGTGGAAATGACTCAAAATCAAACGCAAGTAGAGTAACTGGATTTTGTTTAACCACTTACCTAGCAAAAGAGTCCAGCTGTGAAAAATACAATAGATATATGAATCACAATACAGATTTTACCGCATTATGTCTTTAAGGGATGGAGGCTAATATATAGAAATGCCCTAATAGCAGGTTAACAACTGAATACAAAAACCCACTGTAACTCCTGGTGTGGGTGAGTGATTTATGATTGTACCATCCATTTTACCTCCCTTAAAAAGAGAGCACTTTGATGAACGCTGAGCAACATGCGAACCTCCTGTCTGCCTCCCACTGTCTTCCTCCAACTCCTCCTCTACATAAAAAAAGAGGAGGGGTTGATGGGCAGGGATCAACTCGGCAGACTCTTGAGACTTTGTACACTGAGACTCAGGCAGCCAGTGCTGAGGAGCAGTGAACTACCAGAGCAGCTGAC
Organism: Chelon auratus; assembly: GCA_030220025.1. Taxonomy (NCBI): domain Eukaryota; kingdom Metazoa; phylum Chordata; class Actinopteri; order Mugiliformes; family Mugilidae; genus Chelon; species Chelon auratus. The sequence continues at coordinate 4,802 of JASGAT010393674.1, read as the reverse complement.
TGGAGCCCCTGGATGACAGATCTGGAGCTTTGACACCCTTGACAGAGAGGGCCGCCGCTGTCTGAGATGACTGGGCCGTCACCGCTGGAACAACGTCCCTCTGCTTTGGGAATCCTTGACTGTCACCAAAGTTTGAGAGTTACTGGGGAACTTTGATCTAGGAGGCACAATTTTTGGAGAATTCCTACCTCTGTTTGGAGTCAGGTAAGGTAAGTAAGAACATCAACAGCAGCCAGTGGAGAAAACTGTGTTAAAGTGTGTTACAGTTACTGTGCTAAAGGGCTGGATACTTTTTTAAGTGGAAGGAACTTTATTATCCTCCAAAGTGAGTCACCAAGCAAATTTTAAACACAAAACTGACTCTGCCCTGTCATAAAAGACAATCTCTACCTAAACTGACTAAAAATTCTGTTACTGCAGGCTGGGTCTGGTTTTTAATTGTGACTTTAAAGAAAAATGACGGACAGCCGAGTGAGCTGAAGATATTATGTGCCCTGAAGTCTACAAGAATCTGTAGTGTGCAGCCTTCTAGAAAGGGAGGTTATTTGCTTTCATGTGGTGTTAATATTTCTGCAGTCAGACAACAGGCCTGCGCACAATACTTATCTGAAGTTTGTATTCCAGGCGCACTCAAGAGGATCAGCCGCAGGACCGTTTGTTGGATAAAAGCCATATTAAAAATCACATACCAGGATGAAGACCAGTCTCCTCTGCTTGGAGTTGCTCCTCTTGGCGGCTCACGCATTTGTGGCCAGTGGACAGTCAGAGCCAAAAGGACCCGTGGCCCAGGCCCCTCTTTCCGTTACCCAGAGGCTTGGGCTCGTAGAGAGAGATGTGCAGGGCCCGGTGAGGTCCAACATCACCATGCCCCGCCGCCGCCTGCCCCCGATGTGCACGGGACCCACGGAAATCCGAGACACCTTCAAGTACATCAACACGGTGGTGTCCTGCCTGGTGTTCGTCGTTGGTATCATTGGGAATTCCACTCTTCTGAGGATCATCTATAAGAATAAGTGCATGCGAAACGGGCCGAACATACTGATCGGCAGCCTGGCACTGGGAGACCTGCTGCACATCATCATCGGCATTCCTATTAACGTTTACAAGGTGAGGAAAGGAGGAGAATTTAAAAGTCTAAGACATATAGGCATTTTCAGCAGGTTAATAATAATGATTTTCTGCTTGACAACGCTTTTACTTCCAGTCAATTCAGAACTCCATTAGCTTTTCAATCAATTTTTGTTGAACTCTTATTCTTTATCATATCCCTCTAGTTTCTATGACAATAGAATGAACTATAAACCCTTTACACACACACAACAGTTGCTTTAATAGACTGTAAGCCCTACTATATCCCCTTATGTCTCTGGCATGTTATTATCTGTTGGGCCGTGTATGTGTGTGTGTGTGTGTGAGAGAGAGAGAGAGAGAGAGAGAGAGAGAGAGCTTGTATATTTGGGTAAGGGGGTGAGCAGTTAAAACAGTTGCATACCAGAGCAGAGACGGGATAGACAAGGTGATATGAAGGGACACAGGGCCACATATGATTTTAATAGATTTCCACTCACATTCCAGTCGCCCACCCAAAGGACTCATGAGAAAAGCCCTACGTAGGACACATTTAGCGCTTTACATACTTTACCGGAGGTCTGAAGGAGGCCCGGAGGCTTCCCTGTGTTATTAAAAAAAAGACCAGAATGTCAAACCTGACAAGAAGAAAAAAACAGAGGCTCAGAAACCCATAAGTTCAGGTTCACGCAAATCACGTCTGCACTCGATGGCTCAGAGAAAAAAACATCTGTGGAACCAGACAATTTGCTCCCCTCCCCACCACTGTTTAACTCAATCATCAGCTTTCTGTTGCCGTCTTTCCGCAGCTCCTGGCGGAGGATTGGCCATTTGGGGTGACCCTGTGCAAAATAGTGCCATTTGTCCAGAAAGCCTCAGTGGGGATCACAGTGCTGAGCCTGTGCGCTCTGAGTATTGACAGGTAAACAGCTATGACCGATGGTATAACCAGTGGACAACCTTTTTGTTTTTTTGTTGCTGTTGTTTTTAACTGTAACTATGGCATAGAGAAACACTGTCTGAGGAATTACAGCTGATCTGACCTTTGACCTTTGCTGGCTGCTTTTAACTTTGATGATTTAGAAATTGACAGTTAGGCCTACTGACACGCTGACCTATGTGCTTATTTACATTCTTGACAGTTAAATGAGAGCCTTGCTTCCTGTCTTTACACTCTGCATAAAGACAGGAAGCAAGGCAGTTAAAAAAATGAAAAAAATTCAACCACTACCTGCCTCTTAAGTTTACCAATTCACACATTATGATTTTTTTTTGTCTAATTAACACAAAAAAAGCTAAGAGGTTTTGGGAAGCTCATTAACTAGAATTTTTCATATTCTATGGATGCTATGCTGTATTTCACCATATAGAAATGTCTTTGTCATTCATATTCTCAGTTTAGTCTCAGCAAATTAATATTTGTCTATTTGTCAAACTGTTACCTGAGCACATTTAAATATGTCGATTAGCTGATTGCACATGTGATCTCTTCCAGGTATCGTGCCGTGGCCTCGTGGAGTCGCATCAAGGGGATCGGAGTTCCAAAATGGATGGCCATTGAGATAGCCCTCATCTGGATACTATCCATCATCCTGGCCGTGCCAGAGGCGATCGCCTTCGACATGATCACCATGGACTACAAAGGAGAACACCTGAGAATCTGTCTGCTGCATCCCATGCAGAAGTCTGACTTTATGAGGGTGAGTTGTAACATAGTGATCTCCAGAGGACTGCATTTCAGTGTGTGTTGACACAGCTGTGGAGGATGAAAACATGCTCATATAATATATACTGACATTCACCGGTTCACATGCAGACGAGCACGCTGTTCAATATGTTCTGTGTGCATGCTTTAAATAAAAGAGCACGCACTGTGTCACACTGGGATGGCCTCCTAAACCTCCTGACTGGATCAGGGTTAGAAAAAGTTTACAGAAAATAAAACACATGTCACAGGAGGGACTGCCTCTCTCTTGGGAGACAGAATATGTGATTGTACTATTTTTTTCCATTAACCTTAAATATAAAAAAAATCCACTGGGATCTTTTGATGGACTGGTTTTCGAAGCATGCCAACAACAATTTAAAAAACACCCTTGAGAACCCTCTTCCTATCCAAACACACTTAATTAAATACTGACATGCTTCACCTTTAACTCGAGATCTCCTGCACAGATGTTTGTGTATAATCCAGGGCTGTTCTATTTTTTTTTTCTGTGTAGTTTTATAAATCAGCGAAAGACTGGTGGCTGTTTGGTGCATATTTCTGCCTGCCGTTGGCCTGCACTGCTATTTTCTACACCCTGATGACCTGTGAGATGCTGAGGAAGAAGAACGGTGTCCAGATTGCTCTGAGTGACCATCTCAAACAGGTTAGATCAGTTAATGACTAGGCTAATGTCACGGACTAAAGGAACCTTCTGTCCTCAAAACTTGACACTCTTGAATAGATTAACACACAGTCACAAGAAATTAAACTGGAACTCTATAAAATTCAAGTCATGCCTTTTAACATCCATTTTAAACCAACCAAAATGAAGACTTAACCTCAATTTAATCTGATTTCAGACATTTGATATTGGATTGTTTTCAATTATACCAAACTCCCACCATTACAGCAGTTATTCCAGTGCCAAACTGTGATTTATGTGTGCCTGTGTGCGTTCAGCGGAGGGAGGTGGCAAAGACAGTGTTCTGTCTGGTTCTGGTCTTCGCTCTGTGCTGGCTGCCTCTCCACCTGAGCCGTATCCTGAAGCTCACCATCTATGATGAAAAAGATCCAAACCGCTGCGAACTGCTCAGGTATGGGAGGAAACACACATCCCCATAGAGGAGAGAAATTACATGGTCGACAAGATCATTTTTCTTTCTGTGAATGAAAAATGACTCGCTCCCAAGGAAAGGTGGAACACTAATGTGTCTCTGTACCCCTTCTAGTTTCTTTTTGGTGTTGGACTACATTGGCATCAACATGGCATCTGTCAATTCCTGCATCAACCCAATCGCCCTCTACATGGTCAGCAAGCGCTTCAAGAACTGCTTCAGGGTAAGGTGCAACTCACTTAAGGGAATCAAGAGTTTGGCAAATACGTTCACGCACTTTCTTTCCAAGAGGATTGACACCATGCTCACGTCCACATGATTAATATCAGGTCATCGCCAGCAGACATTTAGCTTAGGTTAGCATAAAGACTGGAGACAGAGGGAACAGCCGTCCCAAGTCTGTCTGAAGGTAACGACTCCACATTATTGTTAATTTAATTTGTAGAAAAAACTTCTCAACCAGTGCTAATTTAAGGCTAGATTTATGTAGCTTCGTAACATTGTGGCAACATAGACCTCAAAATTTGTGGTGGGTCCAAAAATGCATTTTCTTGTCCATGTCTTTCAGTGGACGGACAGCAGAAAATTCTCCTTCCTTCAGGCTTCTACAAACCATCTGCATAGATGTCTTCTCACTTCTTTGTGTGGCATTAATTTAACTAGAACTAATTGTTGTTCAACATTTTTTAACTCCAGTTGTTCAGCTCCATTTGCCATTGGAAGAAATTCCACAGAGCTGACTAGCCACCGACTAGCGTTTTAGCGGTGTCAGTGTAAATGCTCCCCAGTAAACAGGCACAGAGAAGTATCCATCCAAATCTCAGCTAGAAAGGGAAAAGATTATTTCCTCAGACAATGTTTGACTTTATAAGGATCCAGCAAAAGAAGAAAAATAAGGAACCAAATATATT
>JASGAT010393670.1:0-16417 GCA_030220025.1 Chelon auratus | reverse complement strand
ATGATGGGAGAGTCTGACCATTGCACAAAGCCTTCTCCAGCACATCCCAAAGATTCTCAATGGGGTTAAGGTCTGGACTCTGTGGTGGCCAATCCATGTGTAAAAGTGATGTCTCATGCTCCCTGAATCACTATTTCACAATTTTAGCCTGATGACTCCCGGCATTGTCATCTTTTAACATGCATCACCTCATCTGCCTCTCAGGACTACTTGACCTTCTTCCATTGCTCCAGAGTCCAATCTTTATGCTCCCTAGCAAACTGAAGCCTTTTTTTTCCAGTTACTCTCACTGATTAGTGGTTTTCTTAAGGCTACACAGCTGTTCAGTGCCAGTCCCTTGAGTTCCCTTCACACTGTATGTGTGGAAATGCTCTTACTTTCACTATTAAACATAGCCCTGAGTTCTACTGTTGTTTTTCTAAGATTTCTTCCACGAAGATGTTGGTTCCCCACTATCCTTCCAGTTCTTAATAATGCGTTGGACAGTTCTTAACCCACTTTTAGTAGCTTCTACAATCTCCTTAGATGTTTTCTCTGCTTAATGCATGCCAATAATTTGACCTTTCTCAATCAGACTAACATCTTTTCCACAACCACAGGATGTGTCGACATGATTACTAAAGAAACGAGAAGCTACTCATTGTATCAGTTGGGTTTAAATAACTTGTTGCCATCTGAAAGATAATCGCCCATGCAGTAATTTGCTTAGTTAAATCCAGGTGGTGACTTTTTTTTTGGCCAGGCTGTGTAGTTAATGTTATAGCCTGCTGAGTTGGAAAACAGCCACTGCAAAATCATTTCTCAATGCTTGTGCTGGACAAAGGGCAGACTAGGCACAAAAGTGGCTCCCTATCAACTGAGTGAGGTACTAAATTGTATTATAGATGGGACGGGCCTGTTAGCAAGCTAACTTCAACAGATATCTCAGCCACACAGTGCACAGAGGTCTTTGGAATAACATCAAAACTGTTATTTCTTCACATTCTTTTTGTAATTTTAGCCAAAGGAATGGTCAGTCATGCTACTTATTTTACACCACCTGTTATAACCTTCCCTTTCTATGTGAGTCAGATATTTGTACATTCACTCACTCACTGATTCACTTTAATTCTCCAACAAATTTAAGAGAGCAAAGTCCACTATCGCTGCATTCTCATTTCACCTGTGACTAACCCTAACCCTAACCCTGAGTCAGTAGTGCACTGTATCCTTTATGAGTCATCTAAAAATAGTCTGAGTATCACGTGACATAAGAATTTTTGAGGGAATTAAGAAAGATAAATCAAATGTTTTACTTACGTTGCAGATTAAGAAGGAGCAACCAATAAAAAGCGTCACCTTTCCATACTCCCGACCTTTGCCCTGCCTCTGTATCGAGGTAAGTTCTCTGCAGACAGAGATATGCAGATTTATTTTGTGTCTCTGTTCAGAGGTTACTCAATAAATAAATTCCTCATAGGGTTGGTCGGCTGTGATGGATGCCCCCAGGGTCCAGGTCTGCCCATTTAAAGACCGTGAGTAACTTTATTGCTTTTAGTCACTGAGAATGACATAGCAAGCCAAGTATGTGCCGTACATGAAAACTGATAACATATCATTTAGAGAAACTCTGACCTAATGTCTCACAGGTCTTGAAGAACTGTGGTATGGAATTACCTTTGACCCACTGGAAGAGACTCTGCTGTGGGAGCCTGCTTGTCCAGTTACTGCAGTGACTACGCTGTGCCAGAAAAGAGAGGATGGCGTCTGTGTGGATCTGCCTCAATCCTCTCAGAATGTCAGCAGAGAAAAGGTACAAACAAAGTGTTAATACAGTGAGCTTTGTTGAGCTTGCAAGGACTCTGGCTGCTGATAATGATCCCAAGTTCTGTGTGTGCCCTCAGCTGACACAAAGTTAAATGGAAGACTTAAATGGAGGTTTTAAAAAACACACGGCGCAGTGCCCAGACACGTCTCACAGATTAGTCACGGCTCCTGAAAAAATACCCACCTGCGTGTCATTTTACCAACAGATGAATGCTTATAAGTGTCGGGTAAATATGACATTGTCACATTGGAAGAAAACATGTGGTGATTGACCGGTCTAAATGTGGCTTGAATTTGAATCTGCACAACTGGCTAAGTGTGAGATAATTCTGTCAACAGCCTCCTTTGTGACTGAGCATAGTTTTTATACCCTTCACAGAGGTATGAGGTTATGACTCTTGCAGGAGGTTTGTAATTCTCTGTGAGTCACGTGTTGCGTAAAAAGAAAAACCTTTGGATGTGAAAGTATACTGTGTTTTTCACTTAACCAGGCACCCAGAAATGACTTCTTATCTCACAAGTGTGGGTTTGTAATAGCTTTTGCATTTAGCTCACATAAATGCTGGGCTGTTGGTATTTGTGAAGCCAGACCCGTATGAAGTGTATCCAAATGACGCAGACAGAGTGAAGTGGGAACTTGAACTCTTGGGAATCCTTAGAGGAAACAGAGATTGTGGTTTATAAGAGGCTGACATCAGCTTAGCTCCAGGGCAAGTCACTTGAGAATATTTGTTGATAATAACCAGTGACGCAGAGACTCGACATTTAAAAGCTGATCTAATAACAATAAAAATGACGTCACAGAAAACATGAGTAGTTCGGTATTGAAGCCGCCTAACATCTAAACTAAATACTTTCAGACACTGGCTTAAGTAGTCTTGGCACTATTTCGTGAGAATTGGTATTTCAGTAATTTCATTCCTGAATGCTTTTCAGATAACATTTACCAAAGTGGATCCACATCCCCTGCTCTGCATGAAGGTAATTATCACTGTCATCTGTTGTTTGTTTCTTTAGAAGAACTATGGGTATGAGACAAGTCATTATTCTTGGAGCTGTGCCACTGTTTTTAGTTAAACATTAAAGAACCATGCAAATATATATATTTTTCTGCTTTCTGCAGTACTTGACAATGGTATCTGTTTACAGTAAGATGCCCTTTCCATCAGATCAGAATTACAGAACTCACGAATAAGTTATCTCTGTTTTCAGGAAATAGTTTGACATTTTAAAACCCGTTAGCAATGCTAATAAAACGTGACCCTTCTTCTTCTTTTATCTGTATATGAATCCACCACCAGAACCCTGCTGGCTTAGCTTAGCTTAGCACAAACACTGGATCTTAGAAAACAGTTAACCTGGCCCAGTCTACCCACCATCACCCCTTTCGCCCTCAACTTAACTTGGTAGAAACAAACAAAAACAAGAGAGAATCATTTCTTTGTTTGATCACAGTTTGTTGTTTCATACTGATTTTCAGCACCAGTGACTGTTTAGTAAGCTCTAGTAGATGGATTCCGTTACCTTAGAAGAAAGCCATGCTAACTGCTAGCGACCAGTTAACTTAGCTTACTAGGCTAACCATTTCCGGCTAAGCTAAGATATAGCTGTCGGTGGTATTTTCCCATTTTAAATGCATACCTTAAAGTTCTGACTTAAAAGTAAATAGTCATAAGTCAAATAAATCTTAAACGTCTAAAAATAACAATTTATTTCAGTTTCAGCAGTGTCATATTATTAGCTAGCTCGATGCACTACGATGCTGCTGGGTTCCACATACTACTATTTTTTATTTGGGACTGAATGGATTTTAAATGATTTTTGGTGATATAGAGAGTACAGAGGGACAAAGTTCAATCCTTTCCCGTGGAAATGGTGGTACTAGAAATAGCTGTTGTCAGATATGAATAATTATTCCATTTGATATGTGCCCTGAAGTACCTGCTGGCTTCAAATGGAACTTGTTTTGAACTTGAAATTCTAGGCGTTCAATTGGTAACATTATCCAAAAGGAAAGTCATGAGAACACTGCTGCAAGGCAGCAGTTGGTAACTTAATACAGGAGATACAAAGTCATGAAAGGATGAGGTTATTGGAATATCAGCATTTTCCTCAGACATGTCATAGAATTATGAAGAACTTGGTACAACTAAATTAGAGTATATTAACTTACCATCCACTTTTGTTGTTTCTCACAACATCAACAAATAGGTTACAACTCGAGATTTCACTTTTGGGTTACGGAGTTGAGAACACCACAAGGGAGAGTAGTTTATATGGAGTTTACTTGTGAACATGATATACACGACACAGTTTGAAGGCAGCAACACACGATATTTCACAGGACATTTTGAAAAATTGAAAAAAGTCGCAGTTTGTTGTAAAATCACAAATGTACTGTATTAAACTGACATTCAGTCTACATCTTGCATGCTATCCGGCACCAAGGCCAAAATGACCCTTACCATGACACATTTCACCTTGTCCTTCCAGAAAATAGAGTAAATCACTACTGTTCGTCTATTATCTAGAGTAACTATCCATCTTGATCTTCAGCAACTCAGCTTTGGAGAGAGAAAGTTATAATAGTCACGTGTGCAACTTTTTGGGTGGATAGTATTTGTCATTACATATACTTTCTTGACTTGCAACATTACCTTTTAATTAAAAAAAACATATGTGTAATTTGTGGCATAATCAGAAAGGGATCAAATGATTTGACCACCATACATGTATTTTCCAGAACACGTCCACTGTTAGTCCACTGGAAGGCCTGTTATTTCACCTCTCCATAATTCTAGTGGCTTTTTAGTTAAGCCTTTTTAAGCCAGTTGTTTTCTGTCTCATAACAGCTCTTTGCCCTTTCTTAATTAGGAGTTAGATAATATCAGTGTGTTTTATTGACCTTGATGGAAAATGGTTATATAATATAACTTTAATGTCTTCCTCAGTTTACTGTCGGATCTAGTTCCTGGACCAGGTGTCCCTTCGCAGATGGAAGATTCCAAGGTGCCACTTTTTCTCATATCAGCATGCTTATCATCTCGCATCAGTGTTTATCACCATGCTACACTAGGCTAGGGCAGTCAATGCACTGAATTATTTTAGAGCCACAAATTGCATATGGTCGATTACATCACAAAGATTACTATGTAATGTGATGTTGTGTACTGTACTGTATTGGTTTTTAATGATTAAAAAAATCTTTTACAGCGTGGGAGGTGGGGGTGACACGAAATCAAGAACACGAAGAAGTCAAGATGTTGTCGCAGATCACTGCAACATTCTCTGTGGGATTTTGTGGGAAGTCTGAAGGGTCTCCTGTGTGCCAGACTGCTGACACCCACTCCGTGCATGTGGTAGGTATAATACCACTGCAAGAGAAAATCAGTCTGTTGTGAATTACTGCCAGCAGTGCATAGTCTGAAAGAGAACGGGAGATTAGCACAATAGAATTTTCCTATCCGACTGAAAAGCAGAAGGATGTGATGACCTAGTTTGTGTGTTATAAAAAGGAGATGCCACAACATGCTTGCAGCTATTGCATGTGAATGTCTTTTGCAACCTGATTTCTGTTTGCTTTATATTTCCTTTTTGTTGCTGGGAAGCCTCACACTTTTTCTGAGGTGGTGTAAACAAAACCACTTTTTGATATCAGCATGGCAATAATTGTAATTGCACCATTTAAACCAATGTTTTATAGGAATCACAGACTATCTGCTAACACATCAGTTGCATGCAACAGCATGTTTTCACCCGTAACATTTGATCAGTCTGCCATCTCGGTCCTGAACATGGTCATGGTTAATTGCACCTCAGAGAATACAACAAACATACAGTAACTATGACAACTTCCATATCACCTGCAGGGTAAAATTTAAATTATTTGTCATTTTCCCAGGAGAAACACAAAGCTGTTGACTTAAAACTGCCCGGGGAACTGTGTAACTCTTGTATCCAGGTATGTTTTTGGAGAAAATAGTCATTCAAGCTAAACAGCATGCTCCTTCACATTTATGCAGACTTTGATTTAAAACACTCTTCTTCTATTTATGAAGGTGCAGAGGACTGATGTGCAGTATGCCGCCACAGTGATTCACTGTCTTGGCCAGTGCAGTAAGTATGTTTTTGACACCGCTTTTTACCAGCTAAGAGAAATGATTCATCTTTCTTGTCGCCTGTGGTCTGTTTCTGTGTGGTTTACCAAACCTTTCCTTCCTTTCACGTACTGCCTCACAACCTGAGGCACAAGCCAGTTTGAAATGTAAATGGTTCCCACTTGTTTTCCTTTCTCAAGTTGTGATTTGAAACCATAAAACATTACTGTCATGCAAGCTCTAACAAGGTATTCACAAATGCATGTGCCTCTGAAGTTCTCACTAAGTGGTTTCTTGGCATTAGTTAGAAAAATAAAATGATGGCTCCGTACTAACATCCTTAATTACACTTGAATTTTGTGTTCAATGATTAATGAAGGCTTTAAGGAAAGAGGAAGATACCATCTTCAAAACTTCTTACATAAACAGACTTGGCAGTAGTTCAACCCCACCTTTAGTGATAAAAAATACTGTCTGCTCTAATTACAACTCAAGCATGCAGAACTGTTTCTGACCGTTTGCGTGACAGCAACAACTGTTTACTTGTATTTATATTGTAATTGGATCAGATCTTGAAGGTTTTTTTTTTTGTATTTATGCTTTTATTGATGCCATGCGATATATTGCCGGACAGCTAGTTAGCTTAGCGCAAAGGAAAGACACAGGAGTAAACAGCTAACCTCATTCAGTGAAAAGGTTAAATAACCGTCTTTCAACACATCTTAAACTCACTGATTAACATTTGATATCTTATTTGTTTAGTATCAGGGTTTGAACTCTGATCTATTTCTGCGCTTCATTTGGAATGACCAGTCTTCTGATTTACCTGCAAGATAATCTAATATGCATATTTCTCCAAACTGTTGTCTGAAAATCCACATCCACTAGGAAAATGTGTTTAAGAGACTGCAGAGAACATGATGTTACTGCTGTATCATCTCCCAAATGTCTGCTAAATGCAGAAAATAGTTTGATTAAACTCAAAAGCTGGGGAGGAGATTGATACCACTCTAATTTTACATGTAGCCAGCTTAGCATAAAGAAACAGGGGCAAACAGCTAGCCAGGCTAAGTTCAAAGGAAAAACATCAACTGTTCCTTCTAGCACACCTTATGCTCTTTAAGTTTAATATGGACAAAAACAGTTTCCCTATGCTAACATTTTTAAGGTTAAGCTATCTTTTGGCTGGCTTATGCAACAAACGAGGTATCAAACTAACTTCAAGAAAATCAAATAAGGATACTTCGTAAAACGCTTTCATCAAAAGCCACATGTAAAGTCCAATGAGTATACATCAGTCCATAATTTCTCTTCACAGGTGAATCATCACTTCTCAGATCTGTCAGCACCCATCAAGCCACTCAGGATGTGACCTGGATTGTTGTAGCAGCTGGTATTTGTCTCGCTGCCATTATAATTGTCACTCTGGGGCTCCATGTGCTGTTAACAGGTACGTTTAAAATTACACTACCGAGCTTTGACCTTCAGCTTTATCTTCTGCTTACATAGCACAAAGTAAACACTTGTTCTAAAACCTGCATCGCACTTTCCTGATAAGTCTGCAAATGCTCACAACTAAACGCTTGGTTAAGGATTCAAAGCTGCAGAATTTGCTACACGGAACCAGAAGTAATATGTCAAAAACAGCTGTTGTCTGTGTTTGCTTTCCCTCTCTTCCACATCTGAGTTGTTACATCATACAACCTCGACTTCCTCTGTGTATGGATGGGTTGATATTAACTTAGAATTTGAATGAAAACCAGCCAGTGGATTTATCATCATATTATGTGCGTTTCCTCATCCGATTCCCACATATTCTATTTCAGTGCATCAGAGGCGGAAGCAAAAAAGACACGGGGCCTGTACCTCTGAAAAACAAACAGGTGAGATGATGGCCTGATTTTGTCAACTGGCAACTTATGCATTTTGAAATACACACCCTGAGCCTCTGTTTCCTACTGTTGCTGCAGGTCCTGCTCTTGATTGTGCGGCCCCTGCATTACAAACACGACCAGTTCTCCACGGAGGTATCCTCATACCAGATTCGCCGCTGTGTGGAAGCAATGAGAAGGCCAACTTAATCTCTAACTGACCAAATGTACAGTGCTCTGGTCAAATGCATTAGTTCAATATAAATATGTTACAAAAAGCCAAAATTAGTTCTCTGTTGAATTCCTTACATACGCTGCCTGGGCAAAAAACAAAAGTCACCACCTGGATTTAACTAAGCAAACAGGTACAAGCCTCCTATTGGATAATTACTGCATGGGTAATTATCTTCCAGCTGGGAACAAGGTATTTAAATCCCAACTGATGCAATGAGTAGCTTCTCATTTCTTAAACAACCATGTCAGAAGACACATTCCGTGGAAGTGGAAAAGATGTTAGTCTGTTTGAGAAGGGTCAAATCATTGGCATTCATCAAGCAGAGAAAACATCTAAGGAGATTGAAGAAACTACTAAAATTGGGTTAAGAACTGTCCAACGCATTATTAACAACTGGAAGGATAGTGGGGAACCATTGTCTTCGAGGTAGAAATGTGATTCCTGATTGATCGTGATTGATGATCAAATGTTTGGTGATATCAAATCATAGAAAAACAACAGTATAACTCAGGGTTATGTTTAATAGTGAAAGTAAGAGCATTTACAAGGGAACCAAGGGACTGGGACTGAACAGCTGTGTAGCCTTAAGAAAACCGCAAATCAGTGAACTGGAAAACTGGAAAAAAGACAATTCAATTTGCTAGGGAGCAAAAAGATCGGACTGTGGAGCAATGGAAGAAGGCCATGTGGTCCTGAGAGGCAGATGAGGTGATGCATACTCCAAGATGACAATGCCAGCATTGATGGGGCTCAAATTGTGAAAGAGTGGTTCAGGGAGAATGAGACATTATTTTCACACATGGATTGGCCACCACAGAGTCCAGACCTTAACCCCATTAAGAATCTTTGGGATGTGCTGGAGAAGGCTTTGTGCAGTGGTCAGACTCTCCCATCATCAGTACAAGATCTTGGTGAAAAATGAATGCAACAGTGGATGGAAATAAATCTGGTGACACTGCAGAAGCTTATCGAAACAATGCCATAGCGAATGCGTGTTGTAATCAAAGCTAAAGGCGAAATATTAGTGTGTGTGACCTTTTCTTTTGGCCAGGCAGTTTATATTGTTCGGACTGATATTTCATTTTGTTTACGGTAGACGTGCTGGTTAGAATGCTTACTGTAATTGCTGTCTGTTTTTGAAAATATGTATTCTGTGTGGTATTGTTCCTCTGGATGAAACATGTCTATGCATTGTTTTGTTTTTTTTAAGTTAAAATATTCATTCATCTTGCAGCTAAACATTTACCGTCCTAATTTATATATCTATTTTGAATAAAAAATGCAAAATGTGTGTCGAAATTGCTTTTTAAATTGACTTGCAATGCAGCATAATATTATTTCACTATAATATTGTTTTCCTTGTGTTAGAAATTCAATATTAATCACAGCACTCGCAACGTCTCTCATTATGACAACTGTTGTCACAAAACGTGACACGGAAATAGTGTCGCTTGCAAACAAAATGCCGATCTCACACTTGCTTAGCAAACAGGTATTTACTACTGTTGTGTTCCGCTGAAGTCCTTCTTGTCCACACCCTGCAGAGTCCCTCAACCATCCCCTGTACGCTCATGGTCTTCCTTGGTATTTTCACACCATGGTTTCCCATAAATGAGTTCCCACACCATATAGTTTGTGCACAGTGTTGTGCAAGTTGACACTAAACAAGAACCAGTTCACTGTTCGTCTTCGAGCTATTCTTTTTCAAAAGAATCTCTGACTGATCCGCCCATCCATCCTCAGCCTGTCATATTTTTTTTCTCCGCCAAGATCTGTTCTGCTTTTTTGAATAACCATGGACTGTTTGCGCTAGGAAATAACGCCTCTCTTTCGGCTGCACCAGCCATGTCGTAAAACTGTTTTCCTTTTTTCCCCAAACGGGGGAAACTCATCACTTTCCTCCAGATCGAGTGATAACTCAAGTATGTGCCTGCGACTGGAAAAAATGGCGCGTTCAGTTCACAAAAATATGAATGTGTTCAATGTATATATGCATGACTCATGCATGGCACTTGTTGAGACAAGCCGGCACTGCTGTTTACTGGGATTCCTTACTATAACCTCACTTTCATCTTCACGACATCTATCCGCAGGTGGAAGATAACACAAGTGCGTGGTTCCTCATCAGTGATTGTGATCTAAATGATAACGAGAGGTCTGATGTCTACGTGTAATGTAAAAACTGCCACTTCCCCATGTCCCGCTGAAAAAACAACATTTTCACTAACTGTTCTCAAAAGGATGCGATGTCTGCGACTTTTTTTTGTCAACGTTCGTCGACCGTCTCGTTTTTCTGCTTCTGTCAAAAGCTGTGGAGCCTGTGACTGATAATGGATCGTTGGAGCACCATTCAATGAGGAAAGAGAGCAGGGACAAACAGTCTCCCCTTAATGACAGGTTGCAAATCTGTAGCCATTAACAGACTAGTCAAGCGAGATTAACAGATTAGTCAACCGAGTTTCTGATGGGCTACACCCACAGATGTTCCTACTTGAACCCAAACTCCCCACCAGACATTTAGAACTGAAGCAGCTACTTGGATGAAACATCTTCAAGGAACTCCGCATGTCCGGTTGCCTTTCTTTAATGTTTGTGTATATACCATGACCTGGATGACTGCGAGGCTTCGTGTAAGGCCTTACCTCTGAATAGCCATGGTTACCTGGAAAACAAATAAACGCCCTCAATGACTTGAGTGATAATGCAAAAAGCTTTAGCTAAAAGCATCCATTTCCTGTCGTGGTGCCTTTCCCATCACTTTACCGCAATCCCCACGTCTTTCTGTGGACAGGAATGATTTCCGCTTGGTTTACATAGTCAAATGATGATGTTAAAAATGGGATGCTGACCCAGTCACAGAACAGAGGCCACTCTGTGCAGATTACGCAGAAGAACTGCTGGCATGCAGCCTCTGGCCGGACTTACTCATACGAGGAACTGTTACAGTAAAACTCCAAAAGGGTCAGAGTTTTGGTCCAGGAGAGCTGAGACACATTTCCTTGTTAGATTGGTTTTGAATGCACAGCAAGCAAGCATGTAAAACATCCCCTGAGCGCAAAATAAAGCCCCCTTTGGAAACACCGAACGGGCAAAGCAGGAAAGTGAGAAGCAAGGTCTATAACTATCATTGAACACAAAGCACATACTGTAAACGTGAGGACAGGTAAAAAGATGAAACAAAGCTGTGTGTGTTTCCCAAACCTGCACATACAGTGCTTCCTCATCTTGTTGAAATCGTAAAACATTATGGTGTGTGTTTAGGGTAAAATTCGAGTAACCGTTACCCTATCAGTGTGTTGTTATTAGTCATAATATTATCTCACTGAGGAAAAGATAGTGCATGTGTGTGACAGGAATTGGTAAGCAGTACTATAATTCATGGTGACAAAGCAAAAATAAAAAATACGTAGTGAAAACGTTGGCAAACATTTCCAACACCATGACTTCACTTCTTTGTTTTCTTAAGTACTTGGCACAAGTGCAGGAGCTTTTATTTGGCCGCACTTTTATCACGACCGCTCCGGAAGTTTCTGTCATCAACCAAATCCAATAAATGTTGATGATTCCGTTGCTTAGAGCCCCATTTGGTAAACTCAACACAATACTCACTTAGTCTCCTTAACTGAGACTGTCAGTAGTAAATGCCAAACTTTTGTTTAAAGTGAGGTGCGGTTCCTGTTTTAGCATCTGTCTATGAGTGGATGGCAATGTCGGTCAGTTCAAGAGACACAGGTCAACATGTGTTGGATGACTTTGGCAGGAATTAGCTGGCTTTCAGTAGCATAGCCCGACACTCTTATGCTTGTTCAAATGTGCAGTGACTGTGTGAATGTCCAATAAAAACATAAGGTATATGTTAACTTATACATAAAAGAGGCATTTGAAAGTGCACAGGAGAAGAAAAGCCTATCAAACAGGCTCCTTTGTGTTACTTATAATTTGAGTTGTTGAACTCAATTCTCCAACTGGCTATTGTACAACACTTTTACATGTGTTCTCTCCGGGTACTCCGGCTTTGTCCCACCGTCCAAAGACATGCACGTTAGGTTAACTGGTGATTCTGAATTGGCCGTAGGTCTGAGTGTGAATGGTTGTCTGTCTCTCTGTGTTAGCCCTGAGATAGACTGGCGACCTGTCTGGGGTGTACCCCGCCTCTCGCCCGATGACAGCTGGGATAGGCATAGTCCCTGCGACCCTTCACAGGAACAAACCGTTACAGAAGACAAATGAATGAATGTCAACCATGTGCTCAAGTGGCTGTGGGATAAAGACACCTGTGTCTGGAAGGTCCATTCACTGGTTAATCAGTACTCCAGGGTTAAACTTATTCCATGAACCCTTTAAGCGACTCTGAGAAAAGTTTATTAAAAAGTGTGAGTCAGGGGATGAATGCACAGACACACACAAACCCAAGTCCTTGAACGTAACCAGGAGTCCCAAGTACTAATTTGAACCTCAAGGTGTACAGGCATTTCCTTTTTAGTTTGTCGTCATATAACGATTTAAAGTGAATGGAGCAATCCTGCTTTGTGGACAACAGATAACAAGACTACAGATTGTGAATGAGAAACTACATGCGTGCCCGGGATACTGCTGGGAGGTGAAGGAAAGACCTCAACCGAACCCTTACGCATGGCAGCGAGAACACAGAAAGCAAATGAAGCTTAATCTATTCATGCCGGCAGTCTGAAAGAGGATGGGCGCTCCCGCCCTGACTGATGGTACCACACCTTCCAGATAAAAAACTGATCAGATAAGATTCCTGTGAGTTTACGGTTTTCAAAAAGAAACCCAAAAGATGCCGCAATCACATCTGAGCGTTTGTCAAAGCCTGTACCCTCAAAGCATTTCTCCTGTAGTGTCCTGGTTAGTCACAGGAGGTAGGTTAGCCAGGAACTCAGGATTGACTAAACTCCAGACTGATGATCCTGTCCTTTCATATAGTTCCTCTTTCTGCTGAATTTTCAATTAAAACTTCTTTAAGTTAACTTAAAGCGGAAATTTCAAAAGTTTCCCTTAAGACAACATCTCTTGCTAAATGAGATAAAACATGATGGCAGAGTCCATGGCCCACTGATGAAAGTTGAACATTACTATTTTTCTGAAGGAGCATACACTGTTTTTAAGTAATGTGACCTGGGTGTCTGTGGGCACATTACCGAACAAAAGCCTGCTGTAATCTCTATCAACTGATGTCCGGACAGGAATATAGAATAATACATCATCATTATCATCAGCTGATTGGCAGTAGGTTCTTAACTTTATTATGAATGTGTTTATCAGTGAGGTCACGAGATCATGGATATTACTCGTGAAAAAATGTGTCTAAAGTGGATTAGTTCGCAGGAATGAATGGAACAAGAAGGAAGAGCCACCGTGAGCTGTTAGGTGAAGAGCTGCAGGCCACGTCCTGCACACCTCCAGCTTCCTACTAACCAACGCCTTTCATTGTGCTTCGCAGACTCACAGCGCGTGGGTCAGGAAATCTGATAACGGCTTTCGCAGAATGATGGGAAATGATTCAACTATTACACGATCAGTTTATTAAAATCTGAACAGTTCGCTTTAGAGTTCCATGACATGTAGTATTAAATCACTTCTGCTGTCACTTCCTACCAGTCACAACAGGTCACAACCTCGTTGGGTTACAGCTTCAAACTATTTCCCCGTGCGGGAACGTCACTCATAACATCATCGTTCTCCTTTCCATCACTGATCCCCGTCAGTCAAAACAAGAATGCATGTTGTTACTTGCTTCCGCATGACGTGATGTCGCCGGCCTCTCCAAAATAACACCAACCAAACAAAAAAAAGTCTATGTAGGCGTACTTTACAGACGTCTTTTTTTTTTTTGTAGATGGAAAATGCCTTGATTTGATACACTTCATAAAAAAAGGGAAGCATCACAATGACACACATAGCGTAAACTGATGAAATGTTTTTGATGCATTTCATAGTTAACTTGTGTTAAACTATGAACAAGAATCTTACACTGATGCCAGTAATAGTAAGTGATGGAAATGCAGGATACAAATGTGTGGTAAACACTGCCACCTTCAGGACAGTTTCCTGAGTTTAATGTTCATCCTACAATGACTAAAAGTGTATCAGATTTAGATCTCGATTGGCGATACCTACCTTGTATGTTTCTTAAATGTCAGCGTCTGCAAAGCTGAATGCTGGAGAGAAATAAAATAATAAAAGGTGGAGGCAACGAGGGTGAATACACACATTATTTATTGAGGTTCCCTCAAAACAAATAAATATCTTTTAGTATGCTGGAAATGCAGTTGCTGGAAATTCCCTGTTCCCTTTCAATACCTGCTAACTAATCATCAGAGGAAAATGTCAACACACTTATCCTTCAGGACTTTCACCCAAGAGGTGGCGTTTGGCACCTGATAGTTATTTATTTGTATTGTATTGTGAATTACAAGGATATAACATGCTGCAGATATCATGTAATACCTGTGACGGCTTATTTTTCCTATCATGGTCATAGCTACTATTAGATGCAAGAGTGCAAAGAGCCAAAACAGCACTGATCCTTTAGGAACTATATCAATCAATTCTATCTACTATTCTCTACACTGTCTGTTTCTTACACTGATCAAGCATAACATTATGACCTAATATTGTGTCGGTCTCCATTGTGCCTCCAAAACAGTTGTGACTCATCAGAGAATGGACATGGGCCTTCTGAGGGCGTCCTGTCGTGTCTGGTAACAGAAAGTTGTTAGTTGAGGGGGGTTGAGGGGACCATCCCACAGATACTTGATCAGTTTGGGATCTAGTGAATTTAGAGGCCAGGTCAACACTTTGTGCTGTTTTTTAAGTTGTTCCTAAACTGTTTTTTGTGTGTGTGCCTGTGTCAGGCTGCATCCTGCTGGGGATGGCTGCTGCCATCAAGGAGTGTCATTGCTATGGGGTGGGGGTGCCTGGTCTGGTCTAGGTGGGTGCTACATGTCTAAGCAACATCCACACGAATGCCAGGTCCAAAGGTTTCCCAGCAGAACACTGAATTGTCACAAGATGCTCAATATTATTTACTTCACCTGTCAGTGGTTTTAATGTTGTGGCTGAGCGGTGTATGGTGTTGTCTGCCAAGCTGCAGAGGCACTAAATATATCATTTAACCCTCCTGTTGTCTTCCCGGGTCAATTTGACCTAGTTATATTTAGTGGTGCAATGGGTCACACTGTTGCGCTTTGCAGCACAATGAACACACACACACACACACATGTACACTCACACAACCAATCATCCGCCCAGGAGGACAAAAAGGCCCCAGATCATCCTTGATTATTACCAGAACAAGGGGGAGTCCACAACTTTGACATGGTATTGCACTTTTTTCACGTAATATTTGTTGATATTCATTACGGTCAGTGCATTGCGTTCTTGTGTGAAATAAGAATACAAGAACACATAAGAATGATTTGTTGTTTATTACTTTTGTTGCAGGTCACCATTGCATACAGCTGTAAACAAATTACATCCCCCTGTCAGGTTCCAACGGCGCACACAGAAACACACCTATTTTCTGTGTTTATGATTTTATAAAGAAGGTCAAAGAAAGAGTTTTTAAAATAAATGCTCCACTTTGCTAATTATATTTCTTTGGTCTCTTATTTATGAAAACAATTGTATCAGTCAATTTTGAGGGTTATCCTGGCTAATGCTTGACATATACAGTACCAATCAGTTGTTATCCCAAATAACTAATCATTTCATGTAAATTAAGTAAAAGAAGTTTAAAATTTGTGGTAATGACTTGCAATGAAGTCGGCTAAAAATGTGTAACACAGAATGGTGAGATCATTTGGAGATATTTGCTGCTGTGCTGAGACCATTTGTCTCATTTATTAATACCATCCTTTGTGTAACCATAGTTGCTGGTTTTCAGCCATTTTACCATTAGTAATCATCATTTTACAGAGACAGAGAGATTTGTATTATGTTTGGTTATATTTTGTAGTCCAACATCTTTGGTTAAAATAAACTCTTACAAGTATTGTTAAATTTAGTTATACTTTATGGATTTAGTTCTTGTCAAAATAAGTTAAATTCACATTTAATTGTGTTACTTACCATACTGTCCATGTGGTCAGAGTCAAAAGGAGGAAATGCTGCAATATTTCCTGCTTTTATACTCTGAGTAACATGATTGGGGGAGGTCGTTGGACTAGTCCAAATGAGTGTAGGTAAGATACATTAGTTCTAGGTATTATTTAGATTTGTTATTTCATTTATGTATGGGTAAAATGTGGGATTTTGGGTAAAACAGGTAAGAGTGTTTTATGATAATCAACGTGATTTATAACTTTGGAAGCAGGTGAATTAGGAGCCAATGGAGTCACCTCCATCATTGGTACAGCCATGGAGGTTGTGCCAAGAGGAGAGACTAT
>JASGAT010393668.1:0-15647 GCA_030220025.1 Chelon auratus | reverse complement strand
CATGAAGAACAGCACAAGGTGTTGACCTGGCCTCCAAATTCACTAGATCCCAAACTGATCAAGTATCTGTGGGATGATCCACAGAGGCCCCTCCCCTCAAAGCCATAAGCCACCCCACCCCCCACCCCCACCAACAACATCCTGTTGCCAGACACCAGACCTACCCAATATTGGGCAGGTGGTCGTAACGTTGTGGCTGATCGGGGTAGATACATCTCGAATCTCTGCAACCGTACACCTCCACTGGATATCAGATGTTCACCGTGGAGCTTGTACTGAAACATGACTATGAGGTTGTACGCTTCACATCCAGCCATCTCAGCCGTAATAAGACCTGACACCCAGAATACTACGCACATGTCTGGCTGAATCCTTAATGACCGGATTTAATCTTCCTGCCGTTAACAATCAGCCTTACAGCTGTTTTATCTACGGCGGTTATTATACCGTATGTGGTATTGAAGGCCTCTGCTCAAAATGCTTTGACCTCGGAAGAAAAACAAAGAAAGAAAGAAAGAAGCAAGAACCTGGTTAAAAGTGAAAACAGGGAGAAAGAAAAATGTACCTGACAAAGAGGAGACTGGGTTGTAATATAAGAAAAAGAGGAGAGTGTTAGATGAAAGGGAAAAAAGAAAAGCCAGGGGGAGGCCTCTGAAAATCAGGCCAGCTCACTAAGCATCGCTCCGCCGTGAGTCGCCCAGATTTAGCAACTTAGCAGACCCCTCTGCTCGGGACATGCCTCGCCACGGCTAGCTCCGTCCGCAGCATTGTTGTGCGTCTTGTTGTTTCCCGGAGGGAGCGTTACGCAAGGGGGGCGAGCCTATTGTGGATTAGCCTTCTGAACAGATGTGCTCCAGGCAGATGCTATTCACCGCTGAGGTTCAATAGCAGGACACACCAACCAATCCAAATCCAGCCACACAACAGAATGAGGTCAGTTAGGGGAAAAAGAGACAAGTGGCTGCTGAATACAAAGCTGCTGCAACTCATCTCATGGAACTAAAAAAAACAGAATCTGCAATCGAGCTGCTGACTGCGAAGGGATGGGATTTATTTATTTTTGGGTGGAAAATGCATGCACACATTTGGTGCTTAACCCAAGTTAAGTCAAGTGCAAGCTTGTTCTGTCGAAGAAGTTCAAGTATACAGCGCATGAGGCGGTCTATAAAGATGTTGTAATGATCCAGTCACGAGCAAAAAGCTGAGGTGTGCAGTTTACTCCAAGCTAAGGGAATAAAATCCTCAAAGAATACACAACACGATCAATTTAATCTCATGTAGCAAGGCGCTGCATATATATACACAGGATGACAACAAATCTGAAGCCGTTCTACTTCTAAAGAGCAACAATAAAATACCAAGGAGTGTTATTTGCGCTGGTAAACCGCCAGAACACAGTCTGCCGTCTCCTAATTGAGACTGTCTAACACATCCTCCGGGCACCAAGTAATGTTTTCTCTGCCCACAGCACAACAAACACTGGGCTGTTTAGCCGAGGAGCTAACAATAATCTTGGCCGGTGCTGAAATTCTGCTGAATTTCAGTGGTGAGATGCCGTTAGGGACGGATACTGATGAGATTTTATTAGACTCTTTACTGATTCCTCATCAGTTTTCTTAGTGGGCTGCAGTGTGAGAGCTAACAATAGCAACAGCAATCATCATCAAAAAAAAAAGAAAAAAAAAAAGGACATGTCTAGAGAATATTTGAGCAGTATTTTGCGTTTTCAAAGAAATAACTTTAACCTGTGTGCTCAACAATAATGTTACACAACACCAGGCTTTTAACAGACGGGCTGCTTGGCTGGGAAGCAGCTTAAATTGTCAGAGGTCCGGTTCAACATTCCTCCTGAGTGATCCAATCACGAGTGGTCAGATTTAAGCGCAGATGCAAACACGCCCAAGATGAACTGAGGTCGCATTTGAGATTGAGTCACTAAAACTCTTACTCAACTGAGGTTTTAACTTTCAGGAAAAAAACTAAACGAAACATAGAATAACTATTGCCACTGGGCAGCACAGTGGTGTGGTGGTTAGCCCTGACGCCTCACAGCAAGAAGGTTCTGGCTTCGTTTCCATCTGGGCTGGAGCTTATCCCAGCTGTCATCGGGAGGCGAGAGGTGGGGTACACCCTGGACAGGTCTTCAGTCTATTTCAGGTCTAACACAGAGAGACAGACAACCATTCACACTCACACCTAAGGTCAATTTAGAATCACCAGTGAACCTAACCAGCATGTCTTTGGACGGTGGGAGGAAGCTGGAGAACCTGGAGAGAACCCACGCAGACACAGGGAGAACATGCAAACTCATCACTAGTATTTGCTCCCTTAAATTTGAATTCTAATGACAATACAACTAGCAATGTTGTCTTTTTTTTGCAGTTTCCAACAGTGCAGATGCATGGGTACAACATGTTTGTTTTGTAATTTTCTACTTTCTCTTTTCTGCAAAACAAACAAGAGAAAGAACTGATAAGCTTGAAGATATACAACACAAATCGGCACATTTGGTACCACACCTCGAGTCCCCTCCCGAGCTAAGATACAAAGAGATGCAAGCTATTTTTTCTGTGTTTTGTCCGAGGACACTTAGCTAACCTGGCCTTTTTAACAGCGTGGTCCTGATCCCACCTCTTGAATCTCTATTATTGCATCAAAACAGATCTATGTTGGTAGACATAGGTACTTTTTATCATATTTTACACTGCTGCAGGAGTGTTGATGCCATGTGAGCCACATGTCTATTTGAAGACATATGGTAATTGAAAAGCCTGACGATGCTAGACACATATTATTATGAAAACCAAACAGAATCTATTATCCCAATGTAACTTTGGACATGGCAGCTTTGTTTACCTAATTTGCTGGGTTATTAGAGTGTCCAAATGAAATCCGTATTTCAACACTCCATCCCCTTTGTGTTACATAAATCGTTCATTTCAGCTCGGGGTAGTAGAGCAGAAAGAAACTAGATGAAGCAGAGTCAGCGTCGTAGGACGATCTGAACTATAAATGAGAGCTGAAAGGATGAGGTGGCACCTGAGAGGACTCATCTGTCGCTGTGCTGCATCAATAAAGGGAGAAGACGGGCGTGTTGGCTTTGAATCAGAGAAGAGGGAACTCAGCCACAATCCCTTCTTACTAATCCTGATGTCACCAAAGTGTTATTTTTTAAAGATACTGATTAAGATTCCTGTTCGTACACCCTTCTGATCGCTTCAGCCCACGATGTGAACATACAGAACTGAATGTTCACTGTGTGCACGGCGCTTTAGTATTCACACACAGTAGTTATTCAAAGGGTGGAACAAGAGGAAATGGTTTATGTCCTTGAGAGTCTGATTTCATGGAAGTCTGCCAAGCAGATGAGGAGAAATCCTGTGTGAAAAGACGACATTTTGTCCTCAGATAGGTGTAAAAAGAGAGAGCGTGCTCGGTTTGTTTTGTGGCAAATTGGATTTTGATATTAGCAGGAACAAAAGTAGCTAAGAATGTAACCACAGGGTTCAAGGATTGTGGGGAGGGATCATCTGATGAGCTACTGTAGATCAGATCCAGATGCATGTCTTTTTTTTTTATATAGTTACTATAGTCACTAAACAACACGTGGCATTTGTTGTGTGATGTAAAAAAATCTATATTTCTTGTAATTTTATTCATATCAAAGCACTTGCACGCCACCAAAATCATTTTAGCTGGTTGTTTTAGCATGGTATCATACTGTAAATTCAATGCAATGTGCAGCATGTCTAGGGGTTTGAGCAGCCAGCCTGGGAACGGAGGGTACCTGCTACAAATCTCAGGCCTGAAAAGAAGCAATATGCAAAACTTGAGCCTTGGCAACCATGGCTGAAGTTCCCCCTGAGCAAGACACCTAACCTAACCTAACCTAAAGCTCCCCAGGTGCTGCACTCAGCTCCCCACTGCTCTAAATGTGCAGACTTGATAGGAATGCACGGGTTAAATGCAGAGAAAAAATGTCCATGTGCCTAAAGCCTCCCACTTAAAATCTCCTTCAATAGGTCTGTCTCTCGGTGGACAGAATTAGTCACAGTCAGACAGACAGGAAACTTCACAGGCGTGTAGTTGAGATCAAAATGAAGCCCGAGTATAAAAGACAGCAGTGCTCACTGGCGTACGACTATAAAAATGGATGCTTTCACGCCACGTGTGCAGCCGTGGCAAGCACGACGTCACATGCTAGTACTGCTAAAATGCGCACACGGTTGTTCGAGGTGTACTAATAAAAAAATCAAATCACAATCTGATGGGCTCATGCACCTTGCAACACCAACGCTGACATACAATCAACGCTTTGGGATTTCTCTGAGTCATGAAATTGAAATAAGCAATAATGTTATCTGCTTTTTCCACTTGCACCGCCTCGGATCAGCCCCAGACAAAGGATGCTGCGCTCCATCTATAGGGTACGAGTCATGAGTCATAGAAATCTCATCAATATCTACTGAGATGTCTTCCTATGGAGGATGGTGTGCAAAGGTCAGTACGAGTCCAGATAAGCACAGACTTTTCTACTAACGTCTTACTTTCTCCCATGCAGCCACGGGTCTGCACTCAACAATCTAACCTGCCTCCAATCGCATGATCAAATATAGGAGGTGTGTGTGTTTGCACGCCCACACACGAAAGCTAGAATCAACACATCATAATCAGTGCTAGATTACCTATCTACTGTACATCTACAAGTCTCATATGGTTCTTCTAATTTATTCAGGGTTCATCCTCATCGGGTGACAGCAGCAGCTTGATAAGGCTCAGGAAGGTGGTGAGAGAAGCTAAGCAGCTCCACTCTGAGATACTACAGCTCTCATCCAGTGACTTCTGCCTGAAAAGGGCTCAGGGAGATCACTAACTACACCCCTAAAGCCTCCCACTTCCCGTATGACTCGTGTCTTCCTCCTCCAGCGGCACGAGAACAACTCTCTCCACACTCTTTAGCCCTGCGCTGTAAATACCTCACAGACATTTTCAACACCTCGCCGGAGACACGTCACGTGCCGGCCTGATTCGAAACCTCGGGCCATCATTCAGCACTCAGCACCGCAGGACTTAACAGCTGCAGACCCGCCGCCCTGACCTGGATCCCCCTGCAGTTCACCTACACAGCTAAAAGGTTTGTAGGTGATGCATTAAACATGACACTCCACTTTATCCTCCAGCGGTTGTGGATTTCAACACCATTATCCCTTCCTTGCTGCAGGACAAGCTCTCTCAGCTGAGTGTACCTGACTCCATCTGCAGGTTGGATCACAGGCTTCCCGCCGGACCGGAGGCTGGGGAAACAGACGTTTAGACTCGCGGACCACCAGCACCGGTCGGTTCCCCCCTGCCTTCTGCACTTCTGCTTGCACACACACAGCTTGCACCTCCAGTCAACAGTCTGTCACCCTCGCTGGACTCATTTCTGATGGGGATGAGTCCGCTTGCGGGCAGGAAACTGACCCTCTGGCGTCCTGGTGTGACCTGAACAACCTACAGCTGAACAATGTAAAAACAGAGGAGACGGTCATAGACTTCAGGGAAAAAACGCTGCCCCACTTGCCACCGTCATCCTTAGCGAACCCTCCATTGAATCAGTCGTGAGAGTCCTTCAACTTCCTGGGACCAGTCATCACCCAGGAACTTTCTAATGCACTTCCTGCAGCAGCTTCAAAAGTTTAAAGAAAGTTTAAACCTCTACATCTCCATCATTGAGTCCGTCCTCAGGGCAAAGTTGGACTGCAGCGTATCATTCACTATGTCAAGAGGGTGATTAGCTGCAGTCTGCCATGTCTAGAGGACCTGTATACCTCCAGGACATTTAGGAAGGCAGGAAAGTTTGCAGCCGACACAATGAAACACAGCACCTCTGGCAGGAGGCCGTCGGGATGATAAACTCCTAATACCTGTCAAACTGTAACGCAACGTGGGATGTGCAAAAATGTGAAGATTTGTTACTGCAGAGCACTCAGCAACTGCAAACCCTCACGTGGGTGTTAGGAGCACCACAACAAGTCATTACAAATTCTTCTTTACATAAAACAGACACTGGGATGAGCTCATAGCTGTGGGAGTGTGGCCATGATTTGGTGACGGTTCGATTCCACTCTGCTCATTACTATTTTCTATCATGTTGGTATTCATGTCCTTGAAGATGCGCGAGCTACGGTAGGAGTTAGGTGAAATCTATACAAAATATCCTCGCACGGGAGATGGAAGCTTTTATTAGATACAGTGGCGTAGAACTTATCCTCTAAATCAGATCTTGTTCTCAAGTGAAACCTTCCTAAATGGATGCATCAATGCTACATTCATTTTTAGCCACAGTAAAACTGTGTAGCACCTTCACTGACTCAGTAACATTCACTCTGGTCCCAGTACCAGGACCTCCAAGTAGAAAGGGTTTGTGTCTGAAACCACCTCCTTCCTTACAATTCCCTGACTAAGAATAAGAATACACAGATCAGCCACAACATTAAAACCACTTACAGGAGAAGTGAATAACATTGACCATCTTGTGACAGTTCAGTGTTCTGCTGGGAAACTTTTGGACCTGGCATTGATTCATGTGGATGTTACTTAGACATGTAGCACCCACCTAGACCAGACCAGACCAGACACCCCCACCCCATAGCCATGACACTCCTTGATGGCAGCAGCCATCCCCAGCAGGATGCAGCCTGACACAGACACACACAAAAACACTTTAGAAACAACTAAAAAAACACAAGAACAGCACAAGGTGTTGACCTGGCCTCCAAGTTCACTAGATCCCAAACTGATCAAGTATTTGTGGGATGATCCACAGAGGCCCCTCCCCTAAAAGGCCCCCCACTAACAACATCCTGTTGCCAGACACCACAGGACACCCTCAGAAGGCCCATGTCCATTCTCTGATGAGCCACAACTGTTTTGGAGGCAACAAGGGAGACCTACACGACATGAGGAAGGTGGTCATAATGTTATGCCTAATTGGCGTATGTCATTGTCAACTGTGTGAACTTAATGTCTCCTCAGCGGTTACTGCCAGTCTTTATATTCTGTGAAAAACATAAACCTAAATGAATGTTTTGCTTTTAGCCCATCCACAAACTGACTACAGCAATTTCATCATTTGAGCATAATGTAGACTGACTGGCAGAACTATTAGCTTGTCTGGGGCAGCTTGTTAGTCCAAGTGGTGTGAGCTATCTCTACTGCATTATCCAAATAGAGGTAAAAACATTATTTTTTAAGAAAGAAAAAAGAATATTTGTGTGTTTTAGTCCAACGGCCAATTAAAAGACATCTTTCTGTCAAACCCAGAGCTGTCTCAGAGGGTGGCTCTGTCATCCCCAATGCATCATCCTGTCAGTATAGAAACCACACTGTGTTAAACGCTAGAACAATGGCACGTTACTGTGCCACAGTGGACGCTACCCAACAAGGCTGCCATTGACGGCTTCCGAGCTACGGTTGCTCCGTGCTGGCAGCTACGTTGCTGTAGACATGGACCTACCCAACTCCAGAAGACTTCACAACAAATAACCACAGTCAGTAGAGAGAAAGTGAGAGACCAATGTGCACACTTGCTACCAAGATATAGATATTACCTTTACTAAGGTTGCCATGTTTGTTCCTGTTAAAGAAACGCCTTTGTGCTTGCTCTGGGGGTTTCCGGACGGGTTTTCTTAAACGTCTCGAGACAAATTGTATTGTTATTGACGCTATATTGAATTGAATGTCTTTGAAGTCTGTTATTTTGCAACTATTGTGGGACAGAAGTTGTTTCTTAATAAGTTCCATTCAGCTATCATCCTATCAGAGCCGGCTATCTTCTGCATTCAGATCAATGCCAG
The DNA here is from genome assembly GCA_030220025.1 of Chelon auratus. Classification (NCBI taxonomy): domain Eukaryota; kingdom Metazoa; phylum Chordata; class Actinopteri; order Mugiliformes; family Mugilidae; genus Chelon; species Chelon auratus. The sequence continues at coordinate 7,809 of JASGAT010393668.1, read as the reverse complement.
AAAGATTCCCAGCTGCTGCTCGCCTATGAGCAGCAGTAGTGGGAACGTGGGTGTGCTGCAGTGCTGCAGCAGGGGAGGCCTGACACATTACAAAACCGATGCTGCTATTTCTGGAGCTAGAGATGCTCACAAGTCAAGAGGTGTGCTGCTGTGTATTTAGGGGCGTAGGTGCTCGGATGCAGGTCCAACTGTCCTCGTCGCTGCTAATCACAAAATGCCGTCTGGCGCTCTAAACGAGCAGCAGGGTGGTGAATCAAAGAATAACGCGTGACACTGCAAAGTTTGGACAAAGGCTGACAAAGACCATTCCCCTTGAGAAGACACTAGAACAGTTTATTATATTTATATAGGATCAAGTCTAAAAGCCCCAGAGCAAGCGCTATGGTGACAGTGACAAGAAAAACTCTGTTTTTAGCAAGAAGACCCCATATCCCTATCAGCTTGAAGCTGGTTGTATAGAGAGACAAAGATAATGGAGGAGAAAAGGGGAAGTGAATACGTGAGCAGATGAATTTATGCATGCATCCGGATGAAGAATACATGCAGCATATATGAAACAAAGAGAAGTCAGAGTTAATGACATGATATGCAGTCGTAGCACATGATTGCATGAATCGTGAGAGAGGGGAGTGTAGAGGACAGGTGCTCAGTGCATCATGGGAAGTCCTCCAGCAGCCGAGACCTATAGCAGCTAAACTAAGGGACGGCTCAGGGTCACCTGAGACAGCCCTAAGCCCTATGAGTTTTATCAAAAAGGAAAGATTTAGCAGAAAGGTTTTCTGCTTCCCGCACCCAAACTGGGAGCTGGTTCACTCACTTCTACCCATTTTTGAAAGTCAAACACAATAAAGCCTGATGCAAGAGAAAGTGAAACCATCGATCGGGGTTATATAGTAACATGAGGTCTTAAAGATAAGACTGAGCTGGGCCTTTAACCCTCGTATTGTCCTCTGGGTCGAATGTGACATGACTACTGCCAATAAATTCTGCAGATAAGTGTCCAGTATATAGTAATTAGTTGAAAAGAAGGTGGCTTAACGATGTGTGGCACAGAATTTTGGTTATCAGCTTTATAAACAGTCAGTTTTGTCCCAAGAGGACGGAAGTTGCATGGGCGTCAAGAAGCCGGTTCCAGGGTTAAGGGCCTTGCATGTAAGGAGGAGGATTTTAAATTTGATTGTTTTAGCATTGCAACAGATGCATCATGGGAACAAGGATGAGCTTCAGGTAGTCAATGACGGTACATGCGCCACGTGCAACAACCTATAGGATCATACCATCTGCAGAGGGTGCACGCTAACATGCAGAAACACCAGGAAAGTCTGCCAATTATGTACCAATTATGTATGCTCCTATAGATGTAGTAAATGTTGCTCAGCTGATTCATCTTTCACAATAAAGGGTTAGAAAAGACGCTCATTAAATCGTTACAGCTGAGAGCTTTAGGGATAGATTGCTCAATGCCATTAGTTATGACTCTGTGCTGAAGAGTAATCTGAGGTTGTCCTTGTATTCTTCTATTAATGATGAACGATTACGGAGGACTTTATACGTTGTTAAAATATATTTCTCGGCTACTTAGTCTAATGCCACATTCTTTGCAGCCTCTATGACGTCTTTAAAGCGCGGATTACACCAAGAAACTACCTGCATTTCATTTCAAGTAAATAATGAAGGAATTACGCCCTTAAATTTAGTTGGAACACTATCAGATCAGGCATCCACTGTAATAAGAATTAATCTCAATCCAGTCCATTACTGTGAAGTGACCAGACATTAGAGGGTTTGAGGAAATACCATCAAGTGTTGGGTTTCTCTGCCAAATGTCACATTGAGATCAAGTGTTTGTTTACATTCTGAGAGAAACCAGTTGAGTCTGCTAATGAATTCAATAAAGCTAAAAGAAAAAAAAAAAAGAGGAAAAGGTCGGAGCTGTGCACCGACTCTCTCGCCGTAATTCCTCTTTGACATCTATCTGAGAGGAACGGCCCTGATGTGAACCGCAGCCAGAGTTACGCCTAATGGCATGACACACACACAGCGGATAGCAAAGTAATTTCATAAAGCGTGAGTCACGACGGCGGCCATTATCCTGACCGATGCTATTCTAGTTGGATGAGGTCATTTAAGAAGAGAGATAAATAAAAAAAAGTCGAAACAGCTGCTGCGGACGAATAAAAACTTGCTGAGGGAGAACAGACGGCAGGGACGACACTAAACTAACGCAAGAACATAAAACACAAACACAAATCTTGGTGAAACGTGCAGCAGCACACCAGTAAACCAACAATGTAGTGTATGTTGTAGTGTACTCTAGTATCAATCAGTGATCAACAGTTCAGATTTTCTGCTGCTCAACTCCTTGCCACGTTGCAGCTGCATGTTTTGAATGTGATAGCAGGTAAACCAAAATCTTGAAACCAGGTGATTGTTTGCATCCACATAAATGAAATGACATCTAGAGGTGTGCTTTGATGATGATGACGGGAGTTGCTGCGGCCTGATCCTACGTGTCCCAACAGCGTTTGCGTTGTCTATCAGCAAACTCGTCTTTTTTGATAGTTTTGGAGCAAAGACAGAGGAGGGCGTGGCGAGGATGAAATGCCAAAAATGATCTTCAGTAGGAATCAAATTAAGGACATTGCGATTGCATGACAGCAGAGCCCTGCCACATGTTTTTAGTTTCTGTTATGACAACATTATACAGGTTATTAGATCATAAATGCAATCTCTGATACAAATTAGAATGACATAGAGGAGTGCATGCCCTCCAGCACTGCACACAGAGCTGAGTATTACTTTTAAGACTCTCATCTTGAAACTACCATTAGTCTTGGAGATAAGCTCTGACAACAGACCAGGAACTGACATACACGAGCTACCATCCAACAGTGTAGGTAGTGGGATAGTGGTGTAGTTACTCACTAGGTGTAAGACCGTTGTAAGAGTGGCTCCGTCTTTTACCAAAGTAGATGCGCACTCAAGCCTAGAGTCCGAGCATATAGCTGACGCGTGCTTCAAATTAAAAAATTTCAGTCCAAGTTTTCCGATTAACTGTTTACTGAACTCTTTAAAACAATTACAAAAATGAACATGGACAAACACGCTCAAAAACTAATGTGCTCTCTCGGATTTCTGTTTCAACTGAACAATTACGCAACACATAACACATGTAAAATCTGACCAATTACAGGCCGGGGGTTGATAACACGCCACTAAAGGTGCATTGCACATAAATCAAACAAAAATCAAACCAAAATGGCTTTTGACTAAATGGCTCTAACAACTGTCTAACACATATTCAGAGTTAATATTATTACAATGAGTCGTTACTGAGCATAGACTGTATATAAATATGGACAACATGTCGCCACTTCCTTGCATTGGACAAATTGACGCGATTTTCAGGGATACAGGCGGCGCTTATCTTGCGAGTTTGGAGCCACAGTCTGCGCAGTACGATATCGATAACCCGAACGCAATCTGCTTTACAGAGCGGTTGGCATGGCAACTGGCGGTCGCCATTATGTCACATCCTGTTTCCATAGCGTCAAATAACTAAAACTTATTCAAAAGACTGACACTTGAACATTATATTAACTACCTGAAATGACAAAAAAAATCCATCAAAAAATGTATTTGATGTAATTTTTAGTGTTTTAGTTTGACCCAAGTCCCGCCCACTAACATGGAGGGGGTGGAGCTTATGACATATACTGCAGCCAGTCACGGGGGGAGCTCTACTTGCTTTGGCTTCACTTTTGTGGAGCTGTTCCGCCTTGCGTCTTTATACAGTCTATGGCACTGAGTCATTATATATTATAATACATTCTTGTGTCATTGATGACAGCGTTTGTGAAATTAAGGTTAGCTTTAGCGAGCAAAGTGAATCTTTGGGAAACTATTGTCAGTTCATGTAAGAGATCAAACAGAACCTACAAACACCACAAAGACTGAAAAACACTCTGCAATAAAATTATTCATATCTGTTTGGTAGCTTTTTTAATGTAGGATTTTTAGTTTTAATGAACTATTTTTCTTTTGTACTAATGCTAGTTGTACAAGCATTATGTTAATGACGTAAATACCTTCTCCACCACTATTCCAATATTCCACTATGATAGTCTTAAGGGTCCAAGGTCCCTAAAAATACAAAACACTTCACTAGAAACCTCATGACACTTGAGCTAGAGTAAAAAAAAAATCGGTGTCAAAAGAATTCTTACCTGTTCCATATTCTCTCTGAGGCTCAGCTGCAAGTGCAGATAACTGTAATATAAATGTGGACAGCTTGTCCTCAAAGGCTCTCACTGTGTTGCACAGAATGTGGCAAAATCCTTCAAGGGGATGCAAAAAAAAAAAAAAAAAGAGGAGGAAGAGAGGAATTCAAACAGTTTCTACTGACTACTTTCTTGTCTCGGTTTTTGTACAACCAGGCCCTTGACTGCCTTTGAGGTAAATGTGAGGTCTGTATGTGGTGGTAGGGAAGCATTATTGAGTCCTGTAGGATTCCTCTTGTGTAGATCAAGTACTGTAAATGCAAAACGAGGTGATGGAAATTCACCCTTAACTGTCAAGTTATATTGCCATGAGCAATAAAGTGTGGATCTGAGAGACAGTCTGATCGGCGTTGGTGGTGCTTTACAAACACTTATCTGAAAGTCTGTGAATATCAAAATCAAATTTCACCGCAATCTGGTCTGAAACCGTCGGGATACTTTGCTCTAGTCCAATATTAGAGCAACGTGTCTCATGCTAGTTTCCTGCTGGACGGCCGGATAGACACAGACAGAAATGGACGTCTGACATGAATGCCATTTTTAGGTCAAACTGTAAGTGGGGCAAGAAATTGTTTAGCATTAAGTAAATGGACCACGGCTGGTTTACAGTAAAACTAAGAGGACAGGGCCTCTGCAGTAGAAGCAGCGTTTTGTGGCACACTTTCAAATGATTCACGTCTACGTCAAGCAGCAAGTCTTTTTGATTCTGTCAAATTAAAATCATTAATTCAGATGCATGAGCAATGTTTATAATGCCGTATATAATACTGTAGATGCACCTGAATAATAAACGAGTAACATTAAAAAGGCCAGAGATGCTAAAATGTGTCTGTTCTTGGCTGAAACCCGTTTTGGTTTGCACTGTGTTGATGTTATTGTTGGAAGCCCACTGCGTTTTCACCTTCAGGGGGATTGGCCACAGTTTCAATGCAGCGATTAATTCCTACTAGTGCATTACATAACACTATTGTTATAGATGTGGCTGATGTGCTTCATGCAACATGCAATAGTAAATTGATGCTGCGCTGCTACTGCTGATGTGAGGCTGTTTGCTTTGGGGCATGAAGTGTAACGTGTCATTAAACTCAAATGACATAAATCACAGTTTGAAGAGCCAACGATTCTGAGCCAAGGACTGTAACATGAAATTTCATATGATATATACACCAATCAGGCATAACATTATGACCACCTTCCTCATATTGTGTAGGCCTCCCTTGTGGTGACTCATCAGAGAATGGACATGGGCCTTCTGAGGGTGTCCTGTGGTGGCTGGCAACAGAATATCGTTAGTTGGGGACCTCTGTGGATCATCCCACAGATACTTGATCAATTTGGGATCTAGTGAATCTGGAGGCCAGGTCAACACCTTGTACTGTTCTTCATTGCTATGGGGTGGGTTGCCTGGTCTGGTCTAAGTGGGTGCTGCATGTCTAAGTAACATCCACACAAATTAATGCCAGGTCCTAAAGTTTCCCAGCAGAACACTGAACTGTCACAATATGGTCAATGTTTTATACTTCTCCTGACTGGTTTTAATGTTGTGGCTGATTGATGTAAGTGTTTAACTGACATCAATGACAATATCAAAAAGCTTCCTGTTTCTTTGCACAGTGGGACTGAGTCAGCAACTATGACAGGAGAGAAATAAATGTCTGACTTCAGTTTTCCACTAATGGAACAACTTGTCTTTCTTCTGAGTTTGTACAGTCACCTGCAGACTCCTTGAATGAGGCCATCTGCTTGGCTCACAACATGGGTCTTACAGTATGTTCCTATTTGTCACGACACTCGCCAAAGTCACTGATGATCAGACAGGATGTAAACAACCGTCCATCCAGAATATTTAAACCAATTTATTTAGAGATAAAAAAATGAAACTTGAAACAGGAAATGGATCTTTAATCTGCTATGGATGTTTGAAGTAATTCTGCTGTCGGCCTTCGTTTTCTCATTCAAATAATAGTTTAATCTGCTTGCTCGTAATGAAAAGGTGACCACGACCAAGTGAAAGTACACCGATCAGCCACAACATTAAAACCACTGACAGGAGAAGTAATTATCATTAACCATCTTATGACAATTCAATGTTCTGCTGGGAAACTTTAGGACCTGGCATTCATTCATTGGTGTGGATGTTACTTAGACATGTAGCACCCACCTAGACCAGACCAGRCACCCCCACCCCATAGCAATGACACTCCTTGATGGCAGCAGCCATCCCCAGCAAGATGCAGCCATAAAAAATCTTTGGAAACAACTCAAAAATCATGAAGAACAGCGCAAGGTGTTGACCTGGGCTCCAAATTCACTAGATCCCAAACTGATCAAGTATCTGTTGGATGATCCACAGAGGCCCCTCCCCTCAAAGGCCCCCCCACTAACAACATCCTGTTACCAGACACTACAGGACACCCTCAGAAGGCCCATGTCCATTCTCTGATGAGTCACAACTATTTTGGAGGTACAAGGGAGACCTACACAATATAAGGAAGGTGGTCATAATGTTATGCCTGATTGGTGTGTAATTATAAGCTTAAGTCCATTAGCACTGTTTGCTCTCATCGCCCTGGGTTACGACTGCACCCTCTCTCTAACCATTCAGGTCAGTTGTTCTGGAGTGTGATCGCTGTGTTCACACCAGCCCAAACAAACCGAGGCGGGGTCACTTATAAATAGAATTTAAACTGCTAGAACATGTCAAAATGTACTTAATAATAAAGCAGATTTCTTTTTTTGTGACTTGATTTCTCGAGGTAACACTACAGAGGTCTGGTAATTTGCAAATTCAAACAGTTTCAGCCTAATGTTTAATCCCCTAAGGCCGACACTGTCTTATGATATCAGGACGGAAAAACCTCTCTCCGAGCAGCGATAGAGGCTACTGACAAAATCTCCACTCCTCTATATAACTATATTATTTAGTAATGAGTGACAGTGAGCCTATAGTTTTTTTTTTGTGGCCTGCTATTACACATCTCCACGAGCTCCACTTTTACAGCAGCAGTCCATTGAGTCACGTGGCCTCTAGTTAACCAGAGTAACCACTTAAAGACTTATTAGAGCTCCATAATGCAGTCCCATTGGGCCCGACAGTAGAAACCAGACGAGAGCTGCAGGAGTTCATATGCACTGATAATCAGTCACATCCACTAAGAGGAAGTGGTAGCGGATGAATTATTCTGTGGAATCGTATATTAATGTCTGCATTTCTAATAATAATAATAATAATAATAATAATAATAACAGGTCAGTGTCCAGTCAGCAAAACCTTCCACACAGGAAAGTAACCTGCAACCATACACACACACACACACAAATACACCGGACACAGCCACACTCCCATTCAAGCTCATAAATAGTCGGAAACAGCGTATAGGGATCAATACACAGGATGATTCAGACTGCACAGCTCAGAGCAGCCCAAAAAAAAAAATGCTCCCCAAACCAAATATAGCCTCTGAGATATAATACCCCAGACTGAACTCACCTCCCAGCTGCAGAGATCAAGCCAAGGACAGAGAGGCTG
>JASGAT010393661.1:0-12285 GCA_030220025.1 Chelon auratus | reverse complement strand
TGTCAGGTCAGGTGAATAGTTAAACAGGGGGGCAGATCACATGTTTTGTACTCTATTACACACACACACCCACACACCCACACACACACTACATTCTGTTGCCACCACAGTAAAACTTTAGTAAAAGAACTGGGATTGAAAAGATGAAAAGTAATCAGTGTTTTGGCACCCATGGGCTAAATACACATTTAATTGACTTTTGAAATACAGAATACACGACCGCAGGTTAAAGATCTCCTCACAATTTTTGAATAAAGGTCAGATGTCTGTGAGGTTCATTCTAAAAAGTTGGATTTTTGGATATTGAGGTAAACTTTGGATAATTTCTTCTTGTGAGATCATGTGAGAATCTGACTGTAGCTGATCCACAGAGGTTCAGACCAACCAGCTACTTATGAGGAACGACGTGCAGCTCTGAGTGTGTCTTAGGTACGATGACAATCTGTGATGAAGCGATCTGATTGGTTGAAGTTGGAGGCAATGCAGAGATGATGCATCCAGTCACGTGCAAAGTCTTTTATTGTTTTTATTGCCTTTTCTTTTGCACACAGGAGGACTTCTTAGATGATTCTGTATAACAAGCCTTTGTTTCATTTCCTTTCCCACCGGTCGCCAATCCCACTTTTGAATATTTTCACGCTCATACTCAACGTTTGGCAAGGTCATTTCTTCAACTTATACTTCTTCTTCTTCTCCAAACACACATTTGGGGATTGTGAATAAACTCCTGATATTTAACTTTATCTGTCCACTGCATAGCTAGAAATAAAATTAGCGCCAATGTGGCATCTGATTTTCAATACAAAACAATATTTGTTAGGTTGGTGAATATTATTATATTCTAACCCCAAAGAAAACTGCTCAATAGATCACTGTGATTAAATAGTAGATTTAGTAAATTATAGTCCAAGTTAGAAATGTTTTGGATCTGATAGTAAGATTACTAAACAAGCGTATTTCTAGTTTTTAATACCACACATTTTACTCTATACCTTCATTAATACACAGGATTAGATATTACAATCCCTTGTGCCAAGATCCCAGGCAAAACACATTTAGAGGCCCTGTCCAACTGAGAAACCCTAACAAACCTACGGTCATATGATGTGACGATTAACCTACAGCCTACATGAACTAAGTAAATGCTGCTGGCTTGTATGTCCCACAGAGCAGCAGAGGATAATTCAACCCTTGTGAAATATAAGCTAACCTAATGCTGCTGGGTTGTATGGCCCGCTCAGCAGCTAACCACACAAAGAAATATCGCTACCAACCAATATGAAGACATCATATACCTGGCCTAGTCAACAGCAGTATGCAGCATGTCATTGGGGTTTTCAAGTGGCCACTTCCCTTCACAGATGTTTCGTTAAGTTAGTCCCACGACACCTCGAGAAGGCTTAACAGTGAGTTCCAGCGTACTGGAGTCACCCCCCTCCACACTGCCACTGCACACAACCCTGTTTTTCTCACCAGTCAGTGACTATCAACAACTAATATTTCAATAATTTCAATAACGAACCAAAAATACTGAGGTTTGATACTGAGTTGTACTAAGTAAGTAAGTCTGCTTAGTCTGGCAAATATATATATATACATATATGAAAGGCAGACACTCACCGATATCATTTAAAGAAAAAACGTTTGTTGTATTATTAGATACACATGAAATCATGATTTTCTGTAGGAAATTAATTTGATCAATTCAGTTTGAAGATGATGGAATAAACTAAATCCACACTAATCAGAAAATACATTTACTGTAAGACTGTCTCTGTTCCTGTGTCCAGAATATATAGGATTGCTTCATGTTGCTTCATGTAAGGTGGCCAGTTCCTACTATAAAAAAAGTCTGGAAGCCTGGACTATGTTTTTCCCTACCGGTTTTAAAATATCTTCATTTAAACAGTGGCTAAAAAGAAAGGTGGGTTTGTTTTAGGCTCATTTTATATTCAGGTCAGTAGACCTCAACCTAATTACCATACGTCACAGAGAGTTTGCTCGGTTTAGTACATCTGATAGTGGTATTTCTTTCTGCAGTTTAGCAATATCGTCGTGAAGTGCGGTTCTCCTACGCACATCCTAAAAGTTTAATGAGCTCTTAATTGCTGTCTGTGTGTGTGCCTTGCAGGAGAAGACAAAGGAGCTGGCTCAGAAGCAAGCTCAGCAGTGAGTATCACTTTCCATCTTGTGTTCGGGAAAGAAAGAAAGAAAGCATGTGTGTTTATGTGCCGTATGTCAGCCTAACTGTGCTTAACCCGCCACTCTGTGCGTGTCAAAGTAGCCAGGACCCGGCCTCGCTCTCGCTGCTCAGCATCTCAGACCTGGTCCCAGACCTGCAGACCATCTTCTTCTGGATGTCCAACTCCATCGAGATCCTCTACTTTATACAACAAAGAGCGCCAGCATACACACACAGCATAGAGACACTACAAGGTACGCACACNGTCTGGAAATAACAGGCTGAGGAGTCATTACTCACGCTGACACAAGTAGATACTGACACAGCTTTAGCCCTGACTTCCCCTCTCACTGTTCATCTTTTTAAATGTTCCTTTGTCTCCGTCATCTGTGTCTAGGGTCAAAGGAGTCGTTGCTATCGGCGACAATATCAGCCAATGAGGAGGCAATGAGCATCCTGGAAGAAGTGATCATGTACACGTTCCAGCAATGTGTCTACTATATCACCAAGGTAATCTGTCACCGTGGCAACTGCGCCATCTTCTTAATGAGCGGGACACTTTTTATCTTGTTTTTAAGGCAAGCTGGATGAATAAGAACTGACCCCTGTTCACACGGAGGGCTGATTAAATTTTCTCACACACACACACATATATACACTCAGTGAGCGGCTAGATGAGGCGAGAATATGAATAAATTATTCTGTAATTTCAGAACACCTTCATCTTCATCATGCCTTTCTGTCTTTCTGTGTTTGTCCACGTGTGTGTGTGTGTGTGTGCCCAGGCTCTTTATGTAGTGTTACCTGGTTTGTTAGACTGTAATCCATTCCCGGTCGACAGCTCTGAGCCGTGCTGGAAAGGAGGTGTCGGGTTTCCTGAGCCGGTACGCAGGGTCCTGCAGGTGAGAAAGTGCACTGTGTTTTTCTTTTTTCCCAGATATAATTAAATATGTTGATTTACAACCATTAAGAATAATACGAAGAAAAACCTTTATTTGTAGAACAGGATAAAAAAAAATTGCACAGATTGAATTGTAAAATATTGCACAGACTGGTTTAACTGGGTATTTGTAATACTATTGCACATATATCAGGAGTGTTCATTGTGGAGCCTAACAGCAGCAGGAAGGAAAGACCTTCTGTATCTTTCCTTCACACATCGAGGGTGAAGCAGTCTGTCACTGAAGCTGCTCCTCATTTCTGTCAGGTCACCGTGCAGGGGGTGGGACTCATTGTCCAGCACGAATGTCACTTTAGCCAGGACTCTCCTGTCACCCACCTCCCTCACTGAGTCCAAAGGTGCAGCCCAGGACAGAGCTGGACTTCCTGATATTTTTTATTTGAAGATATGTAATTTTAAGGCCCCAACTCTGCTTGGAATAGTCACAGCTTTTGAATATTGTTTTTCTATATTCCATCTAAAGTTCAGTTAAACATCCTTACTGAGGAAAACATGTGTCCTTCTCAACACTGAACAGTTTTTATGTGTAATAGTGGTTTACAGTTTTCCATATAACACATGCAAGTTGCATACTGGATGAGGATTGGCTTCCGAGCTACTTCTGATTTTAGAGGAGCCTCTCTCTTTTAGCAGTTGATTGTGAAAACTGCCTTGAACAGCAGATTATTCTAGTAGTGATCGTCGAATGTCCAAAAGAAATAAGCATAACACCTTTTTGTCAAATTTAATTTTCATTTTAGTCATTTATGTCCATTAATTCTGAAACTAAAGAAATTAGGTAATCTGACTGGCAAAATGTTTATTTTTTTGACTATGGCCAAATGACGAGCAACAAACAAGTTGTCATATTTTACTGGACAGATTTTTATGTGATATTTTATGTGGAAAGATTCTGCTATAAAAAGAAACTTTATCATTTCAATAGTTTTCATTGGACAGAGAAGACACTAAGCGTCTTTCTTTATTGTCCCTTATACAGTAAGAATTATTTACATCTCATAGAAGTTTACACATGTTGGTGAGATCTCCATCTTCTCCTCCAAAACAACTGATGGAAATAGACCTAAAATGTGTTTATTGTCTTATAACCTACCTAACCCCCCAATAATGTTCTGTCAACCTACAGAACATTATTTAAAAGTTGAATGGAGGACACAGTGTTTTTAAAGGAAGTAAAAAAAACAACAACAACATCTGAATTGAGGATTTATAAAATGTGCAGCCAGTTCAAGTGTAGGGTATATTTACCCTACACTCGTAATTTAATTTACGAGAGACTGGTAATAGAATAAATATGATATTATAAATGCCTTTGTCATTATATATACAAAAACAACAATAGATTCATTGATATGTATGCATGTGTGTGTGTGTAGGTGTTTCAATGTGCCCAGGAGCTTCTGCAAGGCTACCAGGTTCACCCAGAGATCCAGGCTCAGATGTTTGCTTACCTCTTCTTCTTCTCCAACGTGTCGCTGTTTAACCAGCTAATGGACAAAGGTAGGGAAAAGATGTGCACACACACACTCACTCACTCTTCCATTAGTCCCCCCCACGGGTTTGTACAGTTGTTTGTGAAAGAGACAGTGAACGGGAGTGTGTGTGTGTGTCCTTGTGTCCTTGTCAGCATTTTGACAGGGGCTAACCAGGATTTGTCCTCAATGCCCTTCTTCTATCTGCATTCTGTTTCTCCCCCTCCTCCTTCTTGCCTTCCTTCTTTCCATCTGGCCATCAGGGGTGAGACAAAGAAGAGTATAGATGGGATTAGATGGAGTCGAGCGAGAGGAGATAGAGATGGGGAGGAGTGAGAAAAGGGCAGAGTGAAGGGTAAAGGGCTGCAGGGCCGTTTGGTTTCCTGTGATGACCTTGTTAATAGTCTATTACCTTGTCTAAATACAGAAAACGGTAATTTACCGCCAGCTACACCTAAGAGTCCACTCACACACACATACACTCAGCCATAAACATGCCATACGTCTTCATTAGCAGGTGGAGACAGGATAGATCACATGTCTGGCAAAGGGAGAAGGAGAAATAGCTTTATATTGAAGCAGGGACTACACCGTCCCCCGTCTCATCGCTCCTCTCCTGCTTGCTCTGTCTGTCTGGCTTCCTCCCTCACCCCCTTTTTTTTTTGTCGCTCATTGATATTTCTCCGCTGATGGTGTCCATGGTAACAGCGAAGGGAGTTTCTTGCAGGTAACGCTGACGTTTGCATGGGGCTCTCTGCAACGCACAGACTCACTCACATTCAGCTCAACACTCAACAACACTAACACACACGCAGACAGTGTCTCAGTATAGCTGAGGACAAAGCCGAAATCATCATCAGGAGCTGTTGTCTTGCACCTTGCAAACAGATTAGAACGGACAGCTCTTTGTTATTTAGACCGTCTGATTGTACGGTGGCTTTTCTGCGTTTAAAGGTGCATGTGTGTTTGCAAACCAGCTGCTATGAAGCTTTATGACACCTTTGCCAAGAGGTTAAGTGATGTCTCGTCTGTATGCGTTGCCTCACACATAGATTACTGTATGCCCAGACATAAGCCTATTACAGAGGGGAGGGTATGTGGGTGTGTGTGTGTGTATTCAAGACATATGGTAGAATATTTGAAAGGTTGAAGGGTGTGTGCAGCCCCTGCAGATAATGCTGCCAGTTTTTTGTCTGTCTGAAGCTGCTTCAGTGCATTGACAGAGACGTTTGTCTACGTGTGTGGAGCACCAAGTGCCAGGAACTGTAAATCATTCAAAGCTGGCATTACTTGTTTCATCAAATTTGGTAATTTCTTTACAAAATTTCAAATCTTTTGCAGCACAAAACAAATTGATTCATCTTGCATCCGAACCGTCTCTTTCTATTTCTGTCTGTGTGTGTGTGTGTGTGTGTGTGGCCTCAATTCAGGAAGCCAGACCCTTTTAAAATGATTTGACTTTAAGGGGAAACTATGTCTGTATGGATCCATTGTGATAATTAAAACATGTGCATTTACGTATGTACACATCTGCATAATAATAATTACAATCCTGTGTATTCTTCTGATTTCTAAACTAAAGATTTTCAGCTTTTCTTTGTCTTAAATGATATGTAGACGCTGTGAGGAAATCTACAGCCATTTTTCACTGTTGGACATTTAAAGGTCCAATATGTTGGTCAGTTGGAAGATTAACCGATAAGGAAAATTATGTCAGTAGAAAGACTGAGTGGGAAGAGTTTTACATTGATTTTACTGTTATTGCATTATACATTTCAGTTTGTACTTACTTTAATATATTTATTCTACCTTTTTTTTATTAGTAGGAGTTTGCTGAGTGCAGATTGAAAGTGGTGTTTGAACCAGGTCTTCCTTGTATGAGAGGAACATTTTTTTTTTTTACATCGTCCCTCAATATATAAAAAAAATGAAATTATTGAAAAAAAATATAATCAATTATTTGTATGCACTGAGAAGTCTGGACCCAGCTGGAGTCCAGTTGTTTGTCACTGTTTGTCCCAAACCCCAGCGTGAGCTCACTTTGGGGGGTATTTGAGAAAGCACTCTGAGCATTATGGCTGCGGTGATGTGATGGAACAACAGGCCTGGAAAAACTATGGGATACCAGCTTGACAAATGCTAGATTTAGAGTTATCGCCTGCTTAACTCGCCACAAAACTTCCTCTCCTTTCTTTGCTGTGATGGAGAGAAAAGAAAGGATTACACACAGACAGGAAGGCTGGCTGTGTTCTGATTTGTCGAGCAGTAAAACACAGTCGGCTAAGCCCTTCTGCGGCAGTGCATTTGTATTCTGCAAGGTGGCTGTTGCTATTGTTTCACCGACTTCAATCACAACTTAATTAAAAATTAATGTTTGCATTGCCGTACAGCACCCCCATAGACATATACACACAGAAGCACACAGTATACACCCTTGAATAAAAACCTACTGCAGTGTTTCTGTTTAAATACCCTGTGTGTGTGCCTGCATGCAGGTCCATCTCGGGGTTGGTTTCAGCGATCCAAGGTGCTGCAGATTCAGGCGTGCCTGCGGATGGTGATGGAGTGGGCAAGCAGGTCTGGTCTGGGACATCTGGCTGACAAATTCTTCACCAAACTCAACAGCTCTGTCTCCATAATGGCCACACCCCCACAACAGCTCACACAGGTAACACACACCCACACACACCTATAATTCAGGATTGTCCCTTTGTGTATTGTGTATTATACTCTTGTTTTTTAGAAGAACTGCAAACTGATCTTTAGAATAATAGTTTGACATGGGCCTAAACAATAGAAGCAAACACTATTGTTACTGAGACACTTGTGAACGGGAAATCTTTGACGGCCTGTAATCGTTTTTCTCATTTACTTTTAACACCCGTCAAATGAGCCCTTTTGTTCTTGAAGCAAAGTGACTCAGATCAGCTATTGATTGATCATCTCCTGCACCCTGCTGCCATTAACGCCGTGTGTCTGCACACAAATCACCTTGCTTGCTTGCAAGGACTTACCCCTTCAGGAATTATCGTCAGTTTCTCCTCTTTGTCTGCAGATGGGTTGGCGAGCGTTGTCTAGCGAGCACCCAACTCTGAAACCAGTCCAACTCCACCGGATTCTCACTCAGTATCAGATCACAGCAGAGATAGGCTCTGTTCCATCATGGCAGCCCAGCAGCGAGGATGAGGCGTATATATACAGAACAGGTACATGTATGAATTTATTCTGGTGGTCAGAAGCAAAATTATGGCAGAATAAAGTCGTCATGTGCCAAAAAAAAAGAAACTGAGACTGGTTCTGTAAGTGGGTCGATCTCCATACACCTGTGTTTTAAATTGTCCAACTTTACAACAGCCTGTTACAAATACTGGTCTTGATTCGTGAAGGGGTGATATATTTTTATTTTTTAAATATAACTAACTTGTAGAACTTAAGTTATGCATGATTAAGTATGTGGCTGCTTTGAGTCGCAGGTTAATTACTGATCGTCTGACTCAGCTCCATTCGTGCTCTTCTTCTTTGAGCATGAGTTGAATTGGCCGTGAGTTTGCTAAGACGTAATGGTTTACGGGTGCTGTTGCAGCTTCTTGTAGAAAGAAAGTGCAGCATTTACCACTTTGTTGGTGTCTGACTGCCAACCAATCAATCAGTCCGTCATATTAGCTGTGTCTGCCTTACAGCAGATAGTTCCATTTTATGTTTTAGTCAACCACTATGTAGGGCGAGCTGAGTGTGCACTGCACCAGCAAGCATAATCAGGTTTCTTAAAATCAGGACAAGAGCTTATCTAGTTTTTAAAAGTAAAATCTGAAATGTACATGTGCAAACAAATAACTAAGATTCTTCTTAAATGCATTGATAGATACTAGCATACATGCTAAAGCAGAAATGTGAGTGACATTTTAAATTATATTTTACAGACTTACTTAAGTACAGTTATGTTTATTAGGTAGAGCATGTTTGTACAAAATGTAATAACTGCAAAAAAGACAGGGAGATAGAGGAGCTGTACATGTGTGTGTGTGCGCATGTACATGTGTGAACATCAGTTTGTGTGTGTTTAGTTGACCTCCTGGAGAGCTTTGAGAACCACCCTCCCATCGTACTGCCCAGCGCCGGCTTCAGAGTGGACCTGGACAGCGAGTGTGTTGAAGACAGCATCTACAGACAGCTGCTCTACATCCGCCACTACCTGTGGGGGCTACGCACCAAGACCCAAACACACACCAGCACTCCCAGCGTCCACACACACTCCAACGGAACCAACACAGCCGACTGGCCGGATGTTCAGGTGAGAAAGACTCGCTGTCAAATCCACACAACTAGCGGTAATCCAGGCCATGTGCCTCAGCAGCTGTGGTTGTTGAGGAGTTCCTCATAATCCCATAAATGAAAGACAAAACCCTCTACTCCATCCAACCCACACACACACACACATACACACTCACAGAAACCTAGACATGGTTAAATCATGTTTAATCTGATTAGTCTTTAGGCTGTCTAATTAGCGGGAACGGCTGACTAGACCATAATCCCCAGTGTTAGAGCACCCTCATATGTACACATAAATGTGCACACAGAAACATGTATACATTCACAAATTAGTCAAGGGGAAAATGTGTCTATAATATGATAGACTTTCATCTTCTCCAGTTGATGTGTTGTGTCTAGGAAACAATACTCTGTTATTACAGGTGGAAGATAAAAGAAATATTTATGTCCCTTCCTTTTGCTATGCATCGCATCCTTACTGTAGATCACAGATTATTTTCTAAAGTCTGTCCGTTTTATCACGACACAGAGGGAGTTGTTGCCTCCGGCCCACGGCAGTCCCCGCTCTGGAGGTCCCGGGGACGAGGGGACGGCAGAGACGGGAGAGGAGAGGGGGCGGGACAGACCCCCAGGCCAATCACACACACACAGCCTCAGAAGGAACGGCACAGTCCACCACCCGCGCACGGCAAATCCAGACCCGTCCTGCCTCCTGACCCCTCCCAACACCCCGCTGTACCCTGAAGGAGGGGGAGGACCTGGGTCGATCATGGGCACCAACCTTCAGACTAACGGCTGCACCAGCAGAACTGTGTCAGAAAGTAAAAAGGCCAATGGACTCATCACCAACGGACTGGAGGGTAGGCTCAATTATATACACGAATACAAGAGCAGCATGGTGTTTTTGTCCACTCTACTATACTATTTTCAATTTAGTTTTAACTTTGCAGTTCGTTGTACATATGATGAATACACCAATTTACTTCATGATCCTACTTTTTCTATCACACTACCAGTTCAGACACCTCAGCTCACAGTATCTGGACACTTAGTGTGATTATTCTCTTTTATAAATTTTGTTTATTTAACTGCAATAAACTCATTTAAATAGTTTTTACATAGGTTAACATGAGGTCAGAGTTTGCTGTGGCACTAAAACCGAGCCTGATGCATTGCCTCATTAATAAAAAAAACTGCATTTCAATATTGGTCAACCATGTGATGGCCAATACCTCATGCACTTAAAGGAGAACTACTGTTTTTTACAACCTGGACCTTATTTCTGGCATAAAATATGATCGTTCACTCACCCACATATAACTTTTGTGTCATTTGTATTCCTTCGGGAGATATTTAGATCTGCGTATATCGATATAGTGGGAGTGACTGGGGCACCAAAACGCAGCCTCTAAATAACGTATTATCTGCCGCGAAACTCGTTCATTTCACAAATATTTTATTACGATATACTAGACCCCGGATGATGGCTTGTTTACCTGTAATTTGCTACTGCTATGGTTCATCCACAACCTCAGAATCAGAAAATATTCAGCCATGATCCAAAAAGCTAGCAGTAGCAAATTACAGATTAACAAGCCGACTGTCGCGGGTGCGCGTGGCGCTCAGAGATGACATCATCCAGGTCAGAAGACATCATCTGTAGGTCAATCTACAGACCCTGGATGATGATAACAGGTAACTCCGGACTCAACAGGGAATAGCACTAGCGTACAAAAACAAAATATTGGTGAAATTAATGAGTTACGTGGCAGATAATGCATTATTTAGAGGCTGCGTTTCGGTGCCCCAGTCACTCCCACTATATGGATATACACTGATCTAAATATCTCCTGAACGACTACAAATTACACAAAAGTTATATGGGTGAGTAAATGATCATATTTTAGGCCAGAAATAAGGTCCTGGTTGTAAAAAAACAGTAGTTCCCCTCCATAATATGTTACCCATGCACAAATTTTAGCACATTAAATAGTGATGATAATGTTAAGATGCCATTTGCAGTAGACACACTTGAAAGTTGCTGTCCTGTGGCTTCACTTAATTTAGTTCCAAGACCACCAAAGACGTGTGTTTAAAACATTTCTGCTTTAATAATAGTATTGCTAATAAGCTACATGTACAGCACTAAATTAGCACAGAAGTCCATGTGAGAGCTAAAGATATACGAGCACTCATCACTTGTCCAGAAATATATTCAGTGACATATGTTTGTTTCCTTCTGGATGTATGTGTTGGTAATTGTTGGGTAATATATCATTTTTTGGAGGTGATCACACTTTAACAGAGTTTTTAAAATGTCTTCAAGTCTCATAACGGTTCTCGGGTATCAATGCTTGAGCATGTCCATCAGTAATTCAAACGACAGCTCTGTAGTCAGCACAGTGTAGTGAGTGTGACCTCTGCAGGCTCTCGTCAGAACCACATTTGTGTGTTTTATTAGCTCTCCAGCTGCACTTTTGCACGTGTCTCTGTATCCGTGTTTGTCTTCTGCACAGCAAGACTTTGTTTGTCCAGCCCCATAGCAAGACCCTGTCTGTGTTTGTGCGTGTCTGTGTGTGTGTTTTGTGCCATTGGGTGTCCGTGTCCTCTGCAGGGTGTATTAGTGGGTGTGAGTTTCCTTTCCCTGTATCCTCCCCTGGCGCCCCTTCCTTTCCTGATGACTTGTGTGTGGTGTTTGTAGTGGAACTGGACAAGGGACCCTACGGACTGGGCATGGGACTCATAGACGGCCTGGTAAGTAGACTGGAGACGCACCTCTTCTGACCTGTTCATCTGTGTTTCACCTGTCCGTGTGTGTTTAATTGTTTAGTACATGTGCTGGTAAAAACGTGTAATAGGTGACATGATGATAGATTCCAGAGTGACATATATCATTACCTCATTGTGTCTTTATACTTATTTTACATAATTATAACTGTATTAATTATGTTTTAGACCATTTGTACAGAAGATGCTTCACAACGTAACATGTTATGAGCTTACACCTACATTTAAAACATGTATTCAATGTTTATATACTGTTTTAGAAATGTTAAATGTTCTCACTTCTGTCTAAAGCTTTCAGTTCATACTAGTTTAGTATTAAGCAGTGGTGTAACTTAAGGTTGTCCAGTATTTTCCATGGACGTGGTGTATATATTGATCTCAATTACCTCCACACAAACATGCATACTGTGCAAATACTGACACTTCTCCCTCCTGCAGCACACTCCTCTTAATGCTCCAGGCATCTACATCCGGACTCTGATCCCTGACGGTCCGGCTGCGTCTGACGGCAGACTCAGGATCGGAGACCGCATCCTGGCCGTGAATGGGACCAGTCTGATCGGAGCAGACTACCAGAGGTATGAAGACGTATGAAGTGCCGTGTGTGTGTG
>JASGAT010393657.1:0-10794 GCA_030220025.1 Chelon auratus | reverse complement strand
GACACAATCACTATAATACAATACACATACAAATGAATTTCCAAGTAATTTCTAGTATAATTTTGATCAAGAAAAGCTGAAACAGTCAGTGCACATATCCTCTTGTATTCTTTGATCATGAAATATATACCGAATATACACCAGATTATGACAACCTTCCTAATATTGTGTAGATTTCCCTTGTGCCTCCAGAACAGTTGTGACTCCTCTAGAGAATACACATGGGCCTTCTGAGGGTGTCCTTTTGTTAGTGGGGGACTTTGGGTCCTATGGGTTGAGGGGAGGGGCCTCAACTTGATCAGTTTGGGATCTAGTGAATTTGGAGCCCAGGTCAACACCTTGTGCTGTTTTTCATGTTTTTTGAGTTGTTCCTAAACCGTTTTTCTTTTGTGTGTGTGTCTGTGTCAGGCTGCATCCTGCTGGGGATGGCTGCTGCCATCAAGGAGTGTCATTGCCATGGGGTGGGGGTGCCTGGTCTGGTCTAGGTGGGTGGTACATGTCAAAGTGGCATCCACATGAATGTCAGGTCCAAAAGTTTCCCAGCAGTATATATAAGCTTCATCAACACTAACATTATTATCCAAATGTGTTGATTTGCAGGAACTTCAATTCATTTTAATAAATAGTAACTCAAAGTTTTAACAAAAACTGAGCAGATTTGATTTATTATACTAAAGCAATTGTATCTTCTTTACATGTGTTTTCTTCTGTGGTTTTCTTTGAAAGATCTGAAACCAAAAATGACAAATGCATAGTTCATATTATCAAATTGTCCTTTGTTTCAGAGATAGTTCTGCTGTCCATTTCCCTCAGTGGACACCAGTCAAATCTTGATGATCAGTAACGTCAGTGATCTGTCATAGGCAGAGCAGATGGTTGCAGCCACCTGGCAAACAACAAGAATGCAACAGACTTGAACAACAGCCCACATTAGCTTTCCTGTCTCAGAGTCTCCTCTCTATCTAACTTACAAACATGAACACACATCTAAGCATGCGCATTGGTTTATTGATTGAGTCACTGCACAAACATTCAGCTTGAAAAACTAATTAGCTGCAGGCTTAAAGCAATTGTAAACATACCTGCACAATGCAACTCAGGATGGTTAGATGCTGATGTGGTCCTTACTCTTCAATACCACTAAGAACACATTATCTGCCAATGACTTGTGAGCTGCAGCTTGTTTACGTTATCTCTGCCACTGTACAGTGTAGCATCGGCTCTATGGCAACCTGCCAACTGCTGTCCATTCAACACAAACATGGGCACGACCTCCCAGCTATCGGAGATAAATTGTACATAGGTTGTACATATCCTGCCGTGATTGCCATAGTTTCTATTAACCAAAGTTCTATACTGTAAATAACCTGCTGCAATATCTGTACATATCCTGATGTCAGTAGTCATTGTGTACACTGGAACACGGTCTCTTTTCATTTAATTTAAAGCCATATGTTTAACTGTACATATGTACACACTCTCTACTTCTGGTTAGTTGCTAACTGTGTTTCGTCGCCTTGTACTTGAACATGTGTAATGGCAATGAAAATGAATCTAATCTAAAAGGAGCAGAGATGTCAAATATTTCTTTTAGGCCTTTTTTTGGTCTTCCTTTGAACAATAAAACAAGCTCAGATTCATTTTGACTGCTACATTCAAGGCAGAGTAGAAAATACCTGCTGTAAAATCCTTACCATCCTTACCATGAAATGATGAAACAAACACGTTTTATAGATTAATCTCATTATCTTGAAATATTAAGTTGTTCTGCCAGTTTTCATAATAACTGGGCTGAAGCCACTTATTCAATGTAGTATTGAGTATCTCATTAATCAAACATTTTTGAATACCATGTCAGGTTATCCAGACCCTTATTGAACCAAAACAGCACTCCACATGTGATATTCAACAATTTTGCTACCGTTTCTATAATTTATAGAATAAATAGATATGTAATATGTTGCAGATGTGGAGGATTACCCTGATATTCAGCAGACACATCCCGAGCTCTGGATGCTTCTCCCTGAAACGGGAACTCATGAACACAGTACCAAAGGTAGCCTTCACACTATAGCTATGGCTGGATGAACAGAGAGGACCAAGTATCTATCTAGTCCTGCATCAGGTTTTCACTCTTTTCAAGTTTCCCTTGTTGCTGCTGGTGTCTCAATTACTCAGTGCGAATACAGCTGTGCCACTCCCTCCGTCACTTAGCCCTCCAAGCGAGCGCAGATGGTGAACTCCATCACCATCTGCCAGAAAAGTGATATCTTAAAATATTATAAAATATATTAAAGTTTTTGAGTTTGACTTTTAAACTGTTTGGTTTTGATATTATGGCTATAGCGAGTGTCAAATTACACTCAAATATTTAAGCACAGAAAGCATTTTGGATAGTTTCACAAACGTTTACTATTTGATGGCTATGAACTGAAAATAATATATCTGTCCTATGTTTAAAATCGGCATTCACCACAAGTATTTCAGCATTCTGAGACAAATTCAGTTTAGTCAAATGTGAACTTGACAACACTAAGAATCATGAGGCTATCACACCTCACGATGAAACAAATCTTTACACCTCAGGACAAAAGACAGGAGTGCATAAGTTAACAAACTGATGCTTCATGGCTCAGTCGAGCAAGTGTTCGCCGATGTTGTGTCTCAGACAAAACAGTAGCTAGCTAGTTGCGGGCATATTTTGCCTGGTTCGCTAAATATTCCATTGTTTCTTCTTTAGTCACTCTGCTAATATTGGCCAATATTTTGATCTCATTTTTGCACAGGACCGTGAAATGCTGACAAGATAAAGAGCTTGTTCCAGTCTGTTATCGCCCCAGACTTTTTGACATCCGCACGTGGTGGCTGCTTTTAGAAAGTCAACAGAAGGGGACTGAGTTTGCAATTCATGAAGATAAACAACTGATAAAGGTTCCACCAATTGCCATTCCGGTCCAAGTAACCTTGTGAGGTTCTTATGATGAAAAGTGTGTTTATGAAATAAAATGGCCACAGGGGTAAAAGGCATTGTAAAATAAGCAGACTCTGGAAAAAGGCCATTTTGAAATAAAAACAAACAGATTAGTTTAAATTTAATAAAAGCTTTTTTATTATCTTATTTACTCTATAAACATACAGGGGATATTTAAAGTGAAAATCTTCAACATCTCTTTTCTCTCTTTAGCACCACCTGTGGTGGTAAGTGGTAATTGCTGGTAAAGAGTGTTGCCTCTGCTAGACTGGTAAGTGTTGAGTGATGGATCATGCGTCAGTAACTGTGCATAGATGTAGTTTTGAGTGGGAATATTTCCTCTGACACGCAGTTCCAAATCCTGTAATTGCAAGAACTTTCATCAGTTTCCATTACTGTGTTATCTCATTTGCTGACAGATGGTGATTTGACATTTATTACAATGAAAATCTTTGAAATTCACCTGACCAAAACTTTTACAGTCCCGAGCAGAAAATATTTCCATTTTCTGCTTCTGTCCTATATTTAGTGGATTATTTTCACATTTGCCTGAACCACAACGGCCTACCAAGGAGGCTTCCTTTAAATGATTAGTCATAGGTTCTGGGTCAGTTCTGAGAAACTATGTCAGTGTAATAAACAGTGAAAAAAAAAGCTTAACATTAACAGATATGCATTCATGCAGTCTGCACAGGACAGTTGAACTGACGTCTTTATTTGATCTTTTCAAATGTGCTCAAAGCAGAGAAGTAAACACTTGTTCTTTTACAAAAGGACAGAGGTTGGTGTAACATGAAAGTCTTTCAGAGCATTGTTCATTATACAAACAAAACATTTTTATCATAGTGATACATGTGTGATTATGAGACACCACACAATAAGTAATACTGTACTCTCCTTGGTTATTTACACAAGAAAGCATTAGCCCTTGTGGCTATAAATGCTTGAAATGTAAAGACGAACATCTTGGCTGTATAAATCAGTTTTATGTCATTATGTACATGATACTAATAGGTGTTCTTATCTGTGTGGGAGCAGCAGACGTTACAAAAGAGCAATAAGGTGTTTGGTTTTACTGTGGCTATTAGGGAGAGAAAAGAGGGCTGACAAAAAGTAGAGCAGACAGACACTTGGTCAGAGAGAATCAGGCCATTGTAGAAAGCAGCCATAAACACACACATACACACACACACAATCACTAACGGGCAGTTGGGATAGGATGCGGTAAACCCTCAGCTCATTTTATCACAACACAGTTTCACATGTTACTCACTTTGTCTCCTCTTTCACACACACACTCACACACACAGTGAATGCCTCAGTAGGTGCCCATCTGCCTCAGCAGTACTTCTGTATTCCATCTATTTTCTCAGAGGGGACAGGAAGGTGCAAACACATGCCTGGAAAAAGGAAAATCGCCAGGGATGCCAATCTTCTGTACATGCCATCCAGTCCAAGTTCACCATAAACTGTGTCATGACAAGTTTCTGCTGCAGCTCGCAGTTTAGACACGTTTGAACCTCACACAGAACACTGAAGTAGAAACGTGACTGTTGTTTTTCAGGATGAGTCTTTTTTTTTTTTGTGAAACAGTTTTGCTACTGTAACAGTAAGCAATGAGCCCCTTCATCCCATTGGTCCTCAAGTTGAGAGTAGTAGAAAGTCAA
Source organism: Chelon auratus (assembly GCA_030220025.1). Taxonomy (NCBI): domain Eukaryota; kingdom Metazoa; phylum Chordata; class Actinopteri; order Mugiliformes; family Mugilidae; genus Chelon; species Chelon auratus. The sequence continues at coordinate 6,156 of JASGAT010393657.1, read as the reverse complement.
GAAAAACAGTCAGAGACAGAGAGAAAAGATAGATTCTACTGCCTTATGTCACAAACTATATGCTTTTGTGGAGATTGTCAAGGCCTTCGCATTATATTCAGTGAATGAGGTCACGTTGCAAATCAAGTGTCTCTAAAGTTTAGCCAAGTGAAGCCACTGTGGCAGGCATGCATCCCAGCAGTTGCGAGGAGTCTGTTTATTTCATTTAAATACAGAAAGGAGAAGCCATCGAGGAGGGGGGAATGAGCCGAAGCCGAAGAGTCTAAAAGCAGCCATTGAAAGGCAGTGGATGACAGCCTCCTTTTTGAATATCATCAGACAGCTTATTCTTGTATTTTAAGCCCCTTTTTGTACCTTAGTTGAGTCCTTTGATCCACTAAGCACCCCTTCATTTCAAAGGCAATCCCTGAAAGTAAAGGTGTAAAAGCACTCCAGGCCAGCACTTTATCAAACAGCTGGGAACACTGTTACTGTATGTCTGCAGTGTTAAATGTTTATTACAAACCCAGACACGCAGCACACCTTTAGAAAGTGCGTTTCCATGACTTACAGAGGATCTTCTGGAAGGCTCTGCGGAAGTCCTGGTTGAAGATGGTGTAGATGACTGGGTTCAGTGAGCTGTTACAGTAGCCAATCCAGAAAAAGAACTTGAACAGTATGTCAGGGATCTTGCACGACTCACGGCAGATTCCATAGAGGCTGTAGGAGAAGAAGAACGGGAACCAGCACAGGACGAACACGCCCATCACAACAGCGAGAACAAAGGTGAAGCGTTTCTCCCGTGCGGCCGAGACTTTCTTCCTATTGACAGTGCTCCTGCGTTTGCGGCGAGATGAGAACAGCTCCATCGACTTGGAACTGGCACGGGACTTCCTGCTGGAGTATTTGGAGGCGGAGCTGCTCTTCCGGCTGGACTTCCGGTCCTTTCTGTCTTCTTGGTGGTGTTTTGAGGAACTGGAACTTTTTTTAGGTTTCTCGTCTGATGAGCTGCTATCGTCGTAGTCGTCGTCGTGGTCTGTCGGTGGATGTTTCGGCTCATTTGGTAGAGGGGATCGAACTGCCTGCTCCTGGCAGTGCCCATTCTCACGTTCCTGGCTTTTCGTGCTCCCGCCCCTGTTGGACTTAAAAGACCCTGGTTCAGCTTTGTCCATCCCATTCTCCAGTGGTGAATCCACATCCCTCTTCTTCTCTGACATTGTTCTGGTTCTGGTTTTTGCCACTTGGTAGATACGAATATAGACCAAGATCATAATAACACACGGGGCAAAAAACGAGCCGATGCTGGAGTAGAGGATGTACCAGGTGTCCTCATTTAGGAAACACTTGGGTTGGGTCTCACTGCTGCTCCTGTCCATTGATATTAGTGGCGGGAACGAGATGACGGCTGAGATCAACCAGACCACCACAATCATGCCTTTAACTCGTTTAGGTGTTCTCTTTAAGTTATACTCTACTGCCTGTGTTACTGACCAGTATCTGTCCAAACTAATAGCACAGAGGTGGACAATAGAAGAGGTGCAGAATAAAACATCCAGAGCCAGGTAGATGTCGCACCAGATTTTGCCAAAAAACCAGTAGCCCATAAGCTCATTTGCCAGAGAAAAGGGCATGACCAGAGTGGCCACCAATATGTCAGCACTGGCCAGGGAGACGAGGAAAAGGTTCTGGGGTGGTTTTAGAGCTCTGCTCGTTAAAACGGCAATAACTACCAACACGTTCCCGACTATTGTAAACAAAATCAGGAAACTGACAAGTCCAGCAAGACCCCAGATAGCGAGCTGGGTGTACTGACTTTCAGAGGTGGAATTAAAGGACGCATTTTCTCCCCTTACCCCGTCTTCCAGGCTGGAGATGTTATAGTAATCCATTTTTCAGTCAGAGGATGACTTTTAAAAAACTGAAATGTGCGGAAAAAATCTGCAGAGACCTCTAATTAACAGTTGGAAGCATATTTGACCGCTGAAGTCTACATGAAATATCATGATCCTGTTCTCTCTGCCTGTAATCTTCCACATCCTGCATGCAAGATCTCCTCTGGAAAAGCAAACCGAGAGGCTGAAGAGAAAAAGCTCGTTCTCTGAAAGTCATTTAAGTTCGTATTCCATAAATGCACAGGCTGCTCAGCAGCAAAAATGTCCACGGTTAGAAAGCGGGCTCCCTCCTCACCGCGTCCTCTCCCATCCCGACTGCGTCCGCATCTCTCCACCTCCGCCTCCCCGCTGGGTCCTGAGAGAGGTTTGTAACAACCACGTGTCTTCTTTTTTTTTTTTTTTATTAGAAAGAAGTAGCAGGGATCCGCTCCGCCCCGGAGGAGAGATGGAAGCGATTATTGGGTGAGAGGAAGAGCTGGCAAATAAGAAAGAAAAGTATTTTTATTTTTATTTATTTTTTTGTTAGTGATAATATGTCTAGGAATCCTCGAAACGATCAGTGCAGGCTTCTGTTGGGGAGCTCCTGCTTAATGTGCACCCTGTTCATCTGCATTGTCAGTGCAAATTGGCTGACAGTGACAAATCGCACAGAGAATGTGACTGTTGAAGGTCTGTTTCAGTATTAAGAGCTCGCTGGAGGTCACTCTGCAGTCAGAACGCAAACGGACGGGAGCGAAGTCCCGCATCCAGGAGAGTGCGCTCTGCTTTGTCCTTCTGTGCACACACTGGAGGTCAGTATTGTAACAGTCAACTCCGGAGGGACAAACTGGCGACCACACACGCGCGCACACACATACACTATAATAATTCTGAACATTACAAATATTTGATACAAACTAGACATCAAGCAGATATTCCAGTATGTCACGATTATTCAGCGTGATGGACATGAAGAGTTTGCGTGACCTTGCAGTGGTAACTTTATCATTTTCTGCAGTCTCCTGCTATTATACCCGTTTGTTTGTATGGTGGTAATTGTGCTGATAAGATTACTGGATTACACTGTGCAGCAGTTTCCTTATGGGTGTGAGAAGCGCTCCGCTATTGGGGATATCAAATAATCTGCATGGAAATACAAAAGAGAACAGGGCTTGCCTGATACATGATTAACGAGGACACATTCTATTATGATAAATCTTTAAACATCTTTATCATATGCAGAAAAGTGCAGAATTTAGGCTATCCCGACATTGACAAGCAGTTATCATCAGCTTTGTATTCATGTAGCTTTTTTTTCTCTCTCTCTCATTTCTGGACGCACTTATATATGCGCACTTCCTAGCCATGTGAGCAGTGTCTGTCTCTTTCTGACTCGCTGTCAGTCCATTTTTCTCTAATGCACTTGTTTTTTAAAGGGTAGTGGTGCAGCATCGAAGCCAACGTTTTGTAAAATATGCCCAAGCTCACGTCAGAATGGTGTATCCAAAAAAAAGCCTGGGTGAAAAGTGTTTGGTCTCCCTTTACGCACTCAGCGCCTGTTTGCTCTCTCTGCTTTAGGTGGTATTGCCTCCTGGAGAAACTCTGTCTTGCCTTTGGTATTAAGTTCCTGGGCCAGTGCGTTTATTGACCGTGTCTCCCAGCTAAGTACCTGCCATTAATCACAGAGCGCTCAGGCATACTGAATTAAAGAGCACCCACAGCCGCGAGAAATGCTCAAGTCCAAATTGATCCGCATCAAGGCTGTGAGGTGGAATGAGGGGAGCTCAGGGACTCACGGTCCATCTGCCTGGGTGGCAGCCAGCCTATAACTTGCTCCTACATTCCAAAAGCCCACTGCTCCTTTCATGCTTCCCTTTTAAATTCAACTAATGCTAGACTAAAGCTGTAGGATGGACTCTGACGCTGATTTTGGACCGACAGACAAGCCTCATTATGGTCACTAAGATGTGTCCCAGGACCACAGCTCTTACTATTTCGAAGCCCCTTTCTTGTTTCCAGTGCTGAACTGTACCCTGAGAGAAAAGCTAGCATCAGCTTTTGGGCGTCAAGGAAACTGTGCTCATTACTTTTATCTCTTCAAATCAAGGCTTTGTGCTTTTTGACTCTAAATTATCATCCATTTTGTGCTATCTCTGTCTTTTTTATTGTGCTTGTGGCTCCTGGTTTTCAGTCTTCTGCACTTCTATTTGAGTACCACATTTGTTAAACTGGATGTGCCCAGAGATTTCAGTTAGGGGCAAAGATAGAAGCCAGGGAGCCTAGTAGGGCATCAAAAACATAATAACGCCTGATGTGTTCTCACTGGGTTGTAAGACCAGCCTGAAATCCAATACAGTGACCACTCCTGTCGCATTACACAATCAGTGCCTCATTGTAGCTAGAATAGCAAAGCCATCCACATCCTGCTCATGAACTCGTATCATCTACCTGTGTGTGATAATGTACAGAAGCACAGAATTACTTTAAGTCATCCACATGCTAACAAAGGCTGGTTCCCCAAAGAAATCTAGTGGTTATTGGTAACAACAGCCACTGCTAATTTTCCCACCCTCCCTAATGTGCAGTGGTTTCTACATTTCTATAAAGGGACGCTTGCTACCGGTGCCGATGACAGTGACAAATTGCAGCGTTACCTGGGCAGACAACTATAGAGCCTGAGAATAAATAGTTCAACAAAGCAACATTTAGCCCAGGGGAGTTCCTCTCTTGCTGGCATCACCTCTCAGAACAGGGCCTGCTGCCTATCCAGTACCTTGCTCGATAAGGTACTTTGTAGTAAAAATAGTAAAACAAAATCCGTGGAATATCTGAATTTGATTTCAGTTTCTTTTCGATGGAGGAACTTTCTGTTTTTCTGTAAATCCAATCCTGTGTTTCTCACTTCACCGTGTCTCCTTCTGAAACAATCCCTTATCATATATTAAGATATTTATTTTAAGTCTTTTGCTTCTTTGAAGGATTTGCAGTTCCACAGTGACCTTGGCGTAGTCAGCGTGAAGCAGGCTGGGTGTCAAGCGGGATGCATTTTAAACATCAGAAGTAAGACTTTTCTTTTGTTTTATCTTTGGAGTTTGCCTTCAAATAACACTAATTGTCGTCTTTATGAACTTGCAGATTATCCTTGATGGATTTGCACAGTGACATGCAGCAACTTGATAATGATTGAATTATTTAACTACTGATCCTGAATTTGAAATCTCTGGATGATTCATTATATTCCAGATGGGAAACTTAAAATTACTTTTGTGCTGTGTACAAACAATAATCCAAATGTATGTCTGAACTCCTGACTGGATTGTTACTTTCTATTACTGCCCAATAAAAAACATTTTATAATATTTCCATCTTTCAAAACGTATTTTCTCTTTTAATCCACATTTTTGTTGCTGCTTAATCAGCAGCAGTTAATGCAGACCTTCTTGCTTTGTTAAATTTCAGATGACTGGAGACGAGACATTTGAATGTGACATTGTGCAAATCATTTTTTGTCATTTTATTGATAGTTTTATGAGATGAGGCTCGGTTAAGGCTTTTTTTTCCATCTGAGCGCATTTCGGCATTTCAGGATTCATTCAGTTTTACAGGTGTTTTATCGGCTGCGGCTGGACACAAAAAGTTGACGGATGCCTTGTGTCTTTATTGATGCATGAAAAATTCTCTGATAATCAGTGTTTTATAGAGTATGAACTGCCTGACGAGAAGCAAAATACAGGGCGCAAGTATCTGTTGTGAAAATCCTGTTGTAAGCCTCTTTCAGCTCTGTAGGTGATCGGTGTTGGAGACGCTTGTTCACAAAGTCCCAGCTTCGATTTAAAAAGCACACAGTGCCAGGGGTGTTTGCCTCTGTGCGTTCCTGTGGAGCAGCGAGTGCACGACTCTGTGACCCTCTTGGGAAAGGCACCGAGGCAAATTGTTTTCTTCCCATTACACAATGCAATGAGACTCAGTTAAAGTACCTTAGCGGAAAATGTATTCCATATCAACAGATGTGCTGAATTCTTTGTGAGGTAGATTTCTATTAACCAGTCTGGCTCATATAGAGCTGATAGTGAATCAGCTAAATACGTGTGAAGCCAAAGGATGTGTTGTACAATTCTATATTCTTATATCAGAGTCATTGAGCGGAAGAAAAAGAAAACTCGACACAACCAGTTGAGATCTTCTTCAGTGAAAGCTTATATCCAGGGGTGTAGATCCGATGTCAGGATTGGGGGGGACACAAATCCGATGTCAAGATTGGGGGGGACACAAAAGTGATTTTTGTTTTTTGTTGGTATGCAACTCA
>JASGAT010393656.1:0-21447 GCA_030220025.1 Chelon auratus | reverse complement strand
CTCAGCCTGGCTCTTCTTTGCTTCTCATTGATGAAGGGCTTTTTTCTAGCTTTACACGACTTGAGCCCTGCCCCTAGGAGCCTGTTTCGAACCGTTCTTGCTGTACACTTCACCCCAGCTGCCATTTGCCATTCCTTTTGTAGGTCACTTGATGTCATCCTACGGTTTCTGAGTGACATTCGAATGAGTTGACCGTCATCCCGGTCAGTGGAGAGTCATTTCCGCACCCTGCCAGTCTGTAGCTTTGTTGTCCCCAGTGTCTGCTGCTTGACCTTGTTCTTATGAACCGCCATCTTAGAAATTTTAAGGATGGAAGTAACCTGACACTCACTGTATCCCTCTGCCAGTTAAGCCAGAATTGAACCTTTCTTTTCTTCACTCAAAACTTTTCTTTTCAACTCTTTTGGCGTGGTCAATAGTTATTATTTGATTCTAATTATTTTTGAGGTACTAATAGTACTATTTTCTGCCATCCAGCTGATCCTATTGCAACAGGATATTGATGAACACAGCAGTGGTTTTTATACTTTTCCTCCTTAAATAAGATTTGGTTCTGATGATCACCTAACCAGTACCTCATTACGCAGGATGAGGTGTGCTTGTGTTGGAATTCAACAGAAGTTGGAATCGAATGGCTGTCATACATGTAGATATGCTGATTTCAGAAAAAAAAAATGTAGTGGTCTCTTAATTTTTTCCAGAGCTGTATGTTAGAGGGCAAGGACATAGGGGATGGACAAAATGATGACTCCTTTACGCAGAGAAGCTTGGCAGTGTCGACAATCAATACGCTAATTACGGTAGCGTGTGATAATCACACAGAGATGTTGATGACAGTCCAACTTTGATTAATGAATTTACTGGGAACTGGTCCAAGCAGAAAAAGCAAATGTGCCAGAACCATGACATTGATAGTAAAACATATCCGGTATACGACTGTTTAAATGTGCACTGATGGACCATGATAAATGGGTTAAGAGACAGCCAGTGAAAAGAATGGCAGCGCCATAAACAATCAAACATTTAATTGTACATTCCATTCCACTTAGCGTCTCTGTTGGCTGAAAATAATCAATTTTAAAGGCCTGCGAGTTAAGTCTCAGGAGTGCTGAATCTGTTTCTGTGTAAATTTAATGCACTGTAGTCGTATCACCATCATGTTGAAACCCTTAATACTTAAAGTGTGCACAAAAATGATTGCATTTCTGAATCTCCGGCTCTGTATCTTCCTCCTTACTCCTCTCTTCCAGATCTTGTTCTGCCTCTCTTCCTCTCTCTCTCTTTTATCTCTCTGTGAGCATTATAAACACAGCAGAAACCTTCTGAGAAAATACATCATGGCACAGATTGATTATAGGTCTCTGCTAATACATTGGAGACTGCCACTTTGTAGGGATGTCGCTGAGTTTTGAGGGGGCATGGATAAATCTAGCAGCACATCCCTGTCTGCTGACTGTAGCTTCTTTTAGAATTCTTTAAATCTACAAACTGATGAGAAGTTTACTAGCAGTGATGAGTGTATATGTTTCTCTTATGGTTCTGGCTGTCAATCCAAAAGTTGCTTACCAGTTCACTTTCACTACTCCCCCATCAATCACACTGCAGGACTTTTTCTCGAAAAATTTGTTTCCAAGCAACTGCTAAACAGCTTACTGAGAGACAACTATCAAAGTGAAGAATGAAAACAACTAATTTATGTGCAGGACCATTTAGCTGCTTTCCACCATAGTTTGGGTGTTTAGTAGAATCAATCAATATCTGTCCTTCCCATTACTTGTATGGTTGTTTGCTATACAATGAGACAGTGCTGAAGTTAACGGTACAAAACAAGTGAGTACACGTTTAGTGTGCCTTTGTAGAGTTGAAAGCCCGATTCACTATTCAAAGGATGTTTAGAGATCTGAGTTTCAGGACAGCATGTATTATCCAGTGGACATCGTCTCTTTGCTAGCTTTAAACCAGAACCAGGAGACATTTTCAAATTGTTGGCGTTATTTTGAAAGGCAGCTAGAAGTAGCCACATATGGCTTCTCTCATAAATATGTTGGAATTTTCATTAAGCCATGAATAGAAGTCGATATGGTACTTACATGTTTGGCAGGGTTTCCATCCTCCTGCTTTGAAACTTGCTCCATGTGTTGCCACGAAGCACTTGGCAGAGTGATGAATGTGTCCTTCCTCTCCAAGTATCTCGGATTCTGATATGCAAGGATCATACCAATGTTTCTGGAACCTTCAGCCTGTTACTACAGTTATCTGTGTTTGCTGCTTAAACATTTCATGCAGTAGACTGGCTTCCAGACAGAGAGTATAATATATAAATAAGCTACAGTATTGTGCATGACATTCAAGCCCTTGCCAAATAAGTTCACGGAATCAAATCAAATCAAATTTATTTATATGGCACTTTTCATGCCTTTTAAAAGCATACTGATTTAAAAGAATACTGATTACACTCATCAGTGGCAGGTAAAACTCTCTGTATCTGTTTTCTGTGGTGACATTCTTATGCTGACACACTGGTAGTCATGAATTTTACTTCTTCCTGTGATGATTTTTTTGCCAGAGCTGCAGAGGGGAGCAACCGTAGCGGCAGATAGGGAGTAACTAAAGGTTGTTACATAGTCCCCGAGAAGCGAGGAATTTGTTCTCGCTGATAGGGCTGCAAGAACAAGACAAAAGTTAGTTTTCTCCAGGTCGTTTATATTTCACGAGAAACTCAAGTGCCGAACTCCGGGGAAGTCCTCATAGGGCCTTCCCACTGCAGCATACATCACGCACACTTTGTAGGAGATGCGGAGACGGACAACAAGTCGTTTTGACGGATGACGCTGTTCATTCAGCGTGCACCCACACACAGCATGCCGATCTCTACCAAGGACAGATTAGCAGTCACACTGTGAATATTAGCATCTGCAAGAACTCCCAAACAAGGGAGTATGCAACGGCCTTAAGGCAGAAAATCTGTAGTTACATGTGTAACTTGGGTACTATGAATTCCCCATCTCTGATTAAACAGTACTTATGAAACTCCAGATAAAAAAGTAACACAGGATTCAGAGGTATGTTAGCTGATGTTGAGGACGAACACAGAATCCCCCTGATGTGTTTTTTTCTCATTGGAGAGTGCTAAGAAACAAAGGGACTGAGGGACTGTAGCCATAATTCATATGCATGCAGTATGTCCACAGTGCTTGTGTAGTCACACCCACTGACAGACAGGTCGGGGGGAATACTGCACTGTAGCTTCAGTGCGTCGATAAAAAACAAAATCAATCCTTCCTCATTAGTTTCTAGAATTCAATCTTCAGACATGCTGTAGATGGAAGACGATATGTGAAAAAACGTGCGATATATTTTTCATCAATAATGATGTGCAGAATTGTTTCACGTGCATCTATTTTATTGATGCACTGTTTTCTTGACATTTAGTTCCTCCACATACAGTTACTGCCGTTATTCCACTAAAGCTATAGGAGCCTGAATGTTTTAACACTACGTGATCAAACTCTAAGATGTTCTGCTGTTGTTGCTAAGAATGAGCACTCAGTTATCTATCTATATATATATATGTATGTATATATATATATATATATATAGATAGATAGATAGATAGATATATAGACTGATTCATTTCCAGTGAATTTACATTTAATCTCACTGGACCTCACATGACTTGAACGTGGAGTTTATGATTTAGCTTACTGTGCCAAAGTCGCCACAGTTCAGCTTTGTCCCCGGGCGAATGCTTTTTTAATTCTGCCCTGTTGACAAACATGATTATTTTGCTGTCAAGAGCAGATCTGTCTCTGGGACATGTTTGTATGGAAAAAACATAATCTATACTACATAAGCGCTGGCCTTCTGTACACATGTTCACAAAGCAGTGAGAGGCAATAAATACAGTTTGTGCCTTCCTGAAACAAATGTGGTTTAGAGATGTTGAGATTAATGCACGGCAGCTGCTAAACTAGAACTGTTTTATTTATTTGTTTATTCATTTATGTAATAGATGTGCATACAGAATCATTTGTAAACAAGAAAGTGAAATACTTTGGAAAAATATTGTGCATCAGCATACTTTGAGAGAACAATTATGATTGGTAAAATATCCTCCCAGTTCTGTATATCAGTGCTCTGTTAATAATGGACTGCTGGCGAGGAACGTAATATCATATGCATGGCATCAATTCTGCAGCACAGAATGCTCAGCAATCCCAACCACATTCAATCAAGACACTGTTCCGCAACTCTGTGGAGGTTACCAAGTAAGGGGAGACCCATTTGTAATGAGCTGTAGGATAGACAGATAGATACAGAATGAGATAAAGCACAAAAGAGCATAAGATAGAGCGGAATAGGACTGGATGAGTTAGTAACAGCGGATTGCGGAATTGTGTCCGCGAAATCAATTGAGAACGATTGATCTGTGAGCGTGACAAAGGAAACAGTGACGAGAGAAGGTACGGGTGAGAGGTAGGTAGAGGTGACAGAAATATAGATGTCGCCTATACAAAGCTGAACATTAACTTTCCGAGGCACTTGTTTTCGGACGAGTAAATTTCAAGTCTTTCACTTGCCTTGCTTAACAATTCTATCCATTCATTGAAAATAGTGGGACATTTATGGCCTGTAATGAGATTTATAAAAATCAATCAAGCCTCGTCCATATAGTACGATCTTTGTAGATGACAGTTAGTCGCTAATGGATGTTCCTATAAAACTCTTATTTTCCAGTGAAACAAGCACATCAGAAAGGTGAAAAATAAAGGTGGTGAACGGACCGATCTAGCTCTGAAAAATAAAATGGCGTCAACTGTGCCAGCTTGCTTTTTGCTCCAAGTCCACTAACAGCATGATCAGTTTGGTGGTAGGAACCAAACTTGTAAGCTGTTTCCTTGTGGTAAATGTTTGCGGAACTCTGTGTTGGCTTCATATTTGTTTAGTTGAGACAAGTTCCATCTGGTACCCACTTTGCATCGCCAAAGGGTTGTTGTTTTTTTTTGTTTTTTTTCCCCCCCGCTTCAACTCGCTGAACTGCTTTAACATTTCATGGTCTCTTGTCGCCACATCACCGTTAGTTTTATGCATCTGAAGTCAGGTCAGGTCCTTTGGCTCACAGTTTGAGAACCCCTGGTCTGTTTGGATTATTTTCCCTGAGACTATTTCCAACACCAACCACATGACAGATGTGTCAGTTTAGGTAACGTCAAACTTGGCTAGCACGTTATCGCTCCGCTCCTTTAGGTGACTAGAAGTCAGAGGAGAAAGCATTCCACTGACTATGGAGTCAATCTTGACCATTTTCCTAAAACATTTTTTCTGCATTTTAAATCTGAAAACCTATATTTTTTAAAAAATGTGTTAATTTATTAATTCATTTACTTTTATGAATTAAATAAAAGCATTTACTCTCTGACTTAGCAAGTTCTAGTAATATTAGCAATCCCCAGTGGTCTTCCAGATGAATGAGAAAGTCTGCAGCAGCATTACTCACCAGCCTCCTCTTAGCAGAGCTGCTGAACTGGGTGGGCGGCTTCATGTATTTAACACTCTGTCCTTGTTTGATTTTTAATTTTCACAACCACAGGAACCTTGGCGAGGCAATTAATAGATAATAACAATAATTCTGAAGATGGCTACATTTTTATCATACTGAATTTAGAAATACATTGATTAATAGCACATTATGATTGGTTACAATTTTAAATTATAATCGCTGTCAATCTTAAAGAGCTGCATAATTTCTGACACCGTCACTTTCAGTTTAACCTCAGCTGATGGTCACGCTGTTGATCATGAGAGCATTTCCACACCAGCTGAATTCACCATTGCAAACATGAAAAAAAAACCAACAGTCTGACTGTGTCCTGGCCTTGCTCAATCTTCTAACTCTTTTTCACTTCTTCACTCATCAGTTTACTCTCTTTTTACACCTCGGGCAAAAAGCGAGGTTCCTATCCTCATTAACCTCCCTGCCTCTATCCATCTCACCTCAGGCCAGTCCCACCTTAAGCTACACTCATTACTGCTGAATCAAGCTGGGGAGATGGAAGTGAAGAAAGCAAGATGGGGCTAGACAAACGGTCTGCTGGAGAGGGAAGATTGTCATAATGGGTGAGGGACAGGGAAATGAAAATGAGGGAGACAACAGCAATGCAAAAAAACAAAAACAAAAAAGAAGTGATTCACTTTAGTGTGGTTAAATGAAAAAGAGTATAAAAGAGAGAGAACGACACAGACGCTGGGCTGAGAATCCATTAGGGAACTCGGGAGTGATGTGAGGCAGTCATAAGAAGACAAGCTCAAAGCTTAAACTATGGCACTTGGCATGGTTATCCATGATATATATATATTCACCTTCAGAAACCAGTTATTCATCAATGCCACATTTCTGTTGGCTCAAGACTACCAGTTCAGGGTCTGTATTAAGTCTTTCAAGGCATCTCCTGCTTTTGAGGACCTCTCTGCTGTGACTTTATGGCTGAGTCTGAGTTCAATAATCCCAACTAACGTATCATTGATTAATGAGTTGCTGCTTAAAGCGAAACAGTTATGGATACAAATGGATGCGAAAGTACTCTTGATGGTAATGAAGCACACAGTTTTTTCTTCCCACGACTACAAAGTTCTGTTTTTTTGCTGCCCAGATCTCTGGGATATGAAGATGATTAATGGCGTAAGGAATGCTCTTGAAGTACTATCATTAAGAATTTTTTAATTAGCTTGGGGATGGTTTGTAGAGTGAGAAGCGGCACTTATTCTCAGACAGAGGACAAACAACGGGGCTCATCGGCAAAAGCCTCCTCACGGCCATTAGGCGAATAGTGGACAGTAAATAGCGAGACATGATGTGACATGAAACATGGCCGCCTGGTGTGACATGAGTCTGCACTAATAAAGTAATTATGCTGACTTTTTGTTTTGTCAGTGTACTTCAATAGCCCACGCCAGTTGCTTGGAGTCCAAAGTCAGAATGTTGCAGTAATGGAAAAATTTGATGTGTGGGGTTAGGATTAGCGCTGATGCGTCACCGCAAGAAGGTTCTGGGTTCGATTCCGTCCGGGGCCTTTCTGTGTAGAGTTCATGTTCTCCCTGTGTCTGCGTGGCTTCTCTCCAGGTACTCCAGCTTCCTCCCACTGTCCAAAGACATGTTGGTTAGGTTCACCGGTGATTCTAAATTATCTGTAGGTGTGCATGCGAGTGTGAATGGTTGTCTGTCTTTCTGTGTTAGCCCTGTGATTGACTGGAGACCTGTCCAGGGTGTACCCCATCTCTCGCCCAATGACAGCTGGGATAGGCTCCAGCTCCCCTGCGACCCCCCAGAGGACAAGCTGTTACAGAAAATGAATGAGTATTAAAATGAATGGAAATGGTAGGTGCGTTTTGAAAGCCATAAACAGAGAGAGAGAGAAAGAGCAGGACAGAGAGTGCTCGGCAGCAGACATGATTAAATTCCGTCATCTATTACTGCTCGGCTCGTGGCTTTGATCTGGCTTCAAGGCCACACTCTCTGACATGCTCGGGCTCCATTCACTCCTTAAAAGGTGGCTCTCCTTGTGCCTTGTTTCATCATTTACTATCTGTCACTCTCCACCTACGGGGAACCACATCCATGCATATATGCCCATATACGCCCACACACACACACACACACTTAACCACACACTCACCCTTTGGTTGGAACAATTAGCAGTCTATACCACAGTCATTTACCTTTTAACCTTCAGAGAAAAAAAGAAACAGTGTTTGTCTTCATATTTTAATACCCCACTTTTCTTTGACTTTTCTCTCCATTTCTCTCGACGAGCTCTCTTAGTCATCTCATCTTCAGATTCAGAAGCAGTTCCTCGAGGATTTCGCGTTGGTGGCAGCAGCAATCAACAGCAATTCTGTGCTTAAAGTGGATGTAACGGCATCAACTTGTGAGACGCAAACAGCACGGGTTGTGTCAGGGGTGGGAATGAACCAAATTAATAGGTCCTGGTTAATGTGAGGCCTGATCCTCTCTGATTTTTTCTCTCAATTTTAAAGGTTTACAGAGGATGAAAGTCAATTAAATTACAAAAAGGTCCAGCTTTAATGTCAGTTGACCTTTCTCATCTTTTTATGACCTACCACTCCCTTCTTTTTTCGATCAAACATCCTCAACCCCTCTGTGCCTTTTCCCGTAGATCCAACTATCAATCTCTACCCATAATCCCCTACATGAATCTCCCATTTCTTCCAGATTCTCCTCATCTTCCATCTGCAGTCCTCCGTTTCTCTGGCAGCAGAGAGCTCACATCACATTCCTTCCCAGCTTCTTTTTTCTCTTCCCTCCTCACTCTATATCTTCCTCTCCTGTGTAACCCTCCCCATCTTTCTGCCTCCTTGCACCTCTTGGGATAGCACAATTCTGAGGACAAGCCTTTTGAGACCAAAGGCTTTCACTCCTTCTGTTTCCATCCTTCCCTCCTTCAGTCCTTCTCAGAGGGGTTCTCAGAGGGACAGTGATTACAACCAAGTGACTGCCGCCTCTGCCATGCCAATTAATGTGGGGGGCTTAAAGACGGAGCAAGGGAAAAGAGGGAAAAAGTGCCCGTGCCCGCATCTCCATACATTACCATACTAAACAGGCTGGTGGGGTGTCTCAGCCCAACTGGTAGCTCTACAGCAGACACTTCAGGGACAAGTTCCCTCAGCTAGACCCACTCCAAGCCAGACATGTGTGTATAAACTGCCCCAGCTCTCCAAACAAGCTCGGAGACATGTCCTTCAGTGTATGTCCTCACAGTCAAGGTACCAACATTTGACATTATGGTATGGGTCTGTTTGCACTCTATTAATTGGGTCATTTTAGCTCAAGCCTTCAAGTTGTCTCAGTGATTCTAGCTGTGGATCAGGAGTGCACAGACTCTGGTATATACTACAGATTCTAATAGAAGCATACACAGACGACACACATATACATCTTGCAGCAAAAGGGTTTGTACGTTATAATCCATCAACGTCACCGTGCCTCCCCTTGATGAGTAATGATGCACTCAGTGGCACTGTGGCCACTTATACTCAACTATACATCAAGACCATTATCATACATTAGTTATGTTTCCCTACAACAAAACCACCGTCACTGTGACTCTTAGAGTTAACCGTAGGAAAGCCAAAGGAAGAATTAGAGAATCATGCCAGTTCAGTCTAATTGCACCATGACAGCCCTGTGAAGCTTGTTAGCTCAGTACAAGAAGAGCTACAAGAAAATGGTCACTCACGAAAGTCATGAAACTTGGGAGATGGTGATAGTGTAACATTTTTGCTGAGACGATTGGGATTATTAAGCCACTTAAAATGAAACTAAAGACTAAAAGTAAAAACAGAGAATCTGCAAAAGGTCAGAGCTCTGATATGATTATACTAATTAGTGTTACCTTGGAAAAAGATGAGGTCTTCCTCTACTTCTCGGTGAGTAAGAGGTGCTCTTCGATCTACGGTTTATTACCTTGTACAAGACAGAAGCTTCTCTATCTGTTGCATTCCAACTGCTTTTAACATTACCATACCACAAAGCCACTTACTTGCACTTGTCTTTTGCATTACATTGCCATCAGCCAAATGCTTAGATTCCTGGACAAGTACATATCCACACTAATAGCTAACCTTTGGGAATGGACTCACTGAACCAACACCAAAGAGCTACCGGTCACTAAGGCCGACTCTGACGTCACCTCACTTCACCTGTGCAGGAACAAAATGTTTTACTTAAACCCAACACAAAGGCTAGAGCCAACGGACAAATAGCAAGTATGTGCTATGTCTATGTGAGAGGAAATACAGGTAACAGGAGGGGGCAGTAGGGGTTGTACTGACTAGTCGACTTTACTGCTGTGCCATGACGTGTTAAAAGTCGACTAGTCGCAGATCACATGACAATAACAACCCAAAGACAGGTGAGGAGCCCAGTGGGTCATTGCAGCAAACTAGCAGTGGTTCATCGAGTGTGTGGAAATACTTCACTTAAGATGAAGCCCATTCTACAGTGACGTGCAGAATATGTCAGTCAGTCCTGAAATACAGGAAATGTACTACTGTAATGGACACTCATCCGCTAACGGTAGCAGAGGAACAGTCCAAATCCTCTCGACAGAGTCAATTAACAACTTCTCCAAACATCCTGTGGTAACAGAGAGTTCTCTTGTGTTCTATCACTTGACATTGTTGCTGTCGTTGTAGAGCGTGTTTCTTGTCCTTGATGTCAGTTAATGCACCATGTGAGGGACAGACGTTGGCAGAGCTGAGAGTTTGCCAAGTGAGTCATATTAGAAGAGTCAGACTGACGGTGTTTATGGTGTTGGCGTGGTCTACTGCCGACAGTGTTCAAGCTTCAATTACCGTGCTGAAAAGCCTCAGAAGCTTCTTTTGTGTGAGACACTACAATATGTTTTCAGGTATAGATGTCATTGTTGCAAAGCATTACTTTCTACTGTGTTTTTATGTGTGCCGTCATCAACTAGTCGACGTTGACTAGTATGTATTCTTCATTCAAAAGGGAAACTGGAAGGGATGGGATTATCTGATAAGCTAGAAAGTGCATGTACAAGCCTGGCCTCGCCAGAGTCACGCTGATCAGCTGGTCTGTGGTTTATTCATTCTAGATGATCGTGTCATTGTGAAAATAATGAGATGAAGATGAAAAGGAGAAGAGCCGTCTGTGTCTGTCCTCTTGTCTTTGTCTTTTGTCACATCTGCTTCTCTTCTCGCTAAACTGATCAGTCCATCAGAATGAGTTCTCTCACCGATTCAGCATGCTGTCAGAAGTCAGAGTAGTGGCAACGGTACAGGACTCACAGCCAAACAATAAAGGTCTCTGATGCTTCATGACTCCCCAGCACCAGCAAATGGCCAACCATTAACTTGGTGTGCCACGGCCTTAAACATGTGCCTTCCAACGTCCGTTGTCTAAAGATCTTTTCTTTCTCTTTTCGGCAATAACACTAAAACATTTCTTCCTCCAACATTTAGTCTAAATTGAGATTTCACTATCAATTTTTGTAAGTCCAGAGAGTTAGTGAGTTTAATCAGTCTCTGTGGGCTCTCCAAGTCTGCAGGAAGTCTCAATTCCAGCTCAATTCTGGTACAAAATCAGACACTGAGACAATAATGCTTTCAGATCAAACAGCGAATTAATAAAATAAATCGATGGAAATTTGAAAACATCAAACCAGACCCAACAGCCAAGATGACTCTAAACTGAGCAATCAGAGGATAAAAAGACATAATAACTCCCTTTTGTTTATTTCAGCCCTCAAATGATAATAGAAGAACCTTGTTTTTCCAACATGAGATATCCAGCATTTGATAAAATTGCCACCTCTCAAAAGATTATCTGAAGCACAAAATTGGGGCAAATTACAGTGGAGTTTGTGCAGCTTTCTCATCTCATGCCATTAACAATGCTGTTTGTCTCCTGTTTTGCTGTCCCAGTTTAAATCTAACTTGTCTGACATGTGCTAATAATTATTTTTATACCTCGTACAGCACCGGTCATAAAATTTTGGAAAATGTTAATTACGTTCTGGGGGAGAAAAAAAGAAGTTTAGGAAAATTTCAACCTTATAATCTTTTTTGCTGGACTAAGCCAAGTTCATTGGAGTGTCACTAAATTCACCATCCTGACCTACTGCATCCTTTTGTTCCATTGTGTTGTTTCAGTGTGAAACTCTCGTGCCTGGTGTTCATTTATTAGTCCAGTAATACCTGATGGTATTCTTTCTACACAAAGTACTATATACTGCCAGTGGTTCACATCAAGAAGGTTCTGGGTTTGAATCCAGGACGACTGGGCTTTTGTATGTTTGCACGTTCTCCCTGTGTCTGCGTGGGTTCTCTCCAGGTACTCCAGCTTCTTCCCACTGTCCAAAGACATGCTGGTTAGGTTCATTGGTGACTCTAAATTGGCCGTAGGTGTGAGTGTGAATGGTTGTCTGTCTCTCTGTGTAAGCCCTGGGATAGACTGGAGACCTATCCAGGGTGTACCCCGCCTCTCGCCCGATGACAGCTGGGATAGGCTCCAGCAGACCCCCGTGATCCTCCAGGGGACAAGTGGTTACAGAAGATGAATGAATGAATGAATGAATGAATGAATGAATGAATGGTTCACAGACGGGGCTTGACAGAATGGAAGTCTGAGACATACAGTATTTTGGCCTCGCTATTGCATAATGGGAGGAAGTTGGAAATTCAACCTTGTGTTCTTTCACTGATGCATGCCGGTCTTTCCAAAATTGAGAAATATTCCTCACTCTACCTGCTTGTTTGTTTTCACTGTTCTCAGGCTGTCACGCAGTGTGACGGGAGCTGGCGAGGTCTGAGGGTAATTAGCTTTGTGAAATCTGAGTCAAAATGCAAATTTATGTCAACATTTTCTCAGGTGCTTCTACTTTTATCGAATAACTTGGAACAACTGAATACAAACAAACTGCTGCTTGTGACAGGTCTATAAATAATATCTGTGAGTACATGGGAACCCAGTTGAATTGCTGATTGCAATCATGAATGCCATTAATGAAGCGTCACGAGCACAAATACTATATCTCTTGTTTGGATCAGAGCTTTTTAGTGTCACACGGATGCAAGGCTTCTGCTCCAATGTGGAAGCTGCACAATTACTGTCCTGCGGCATTTCAGTGCGAACACTGAACGTCCAAATGAAGAAGAGGAGGGGGAGGACATGCTGATTAGAGGAACAGCACACCATACTGTGCTCAGCTTAATTGTTTTGTGCAAACAATAGCATATAGTCGAGGGTGTATAAGCCCATTTGGAAACAGTTTCCCTTAAGCCAAAGACTAGACCTGCTGTTTTCTTTACTGTACACAATTTGTGATATATTTATACTGTTGTTTCCCCGTTTGCATAAGCAACTTTGCTGCTGCTCATAAGAAGACTCTTATCAACATATTGATTATCTGTCTCTGTCATGTCATCTGCCATAAGTCATTTATTTTGCATCAGTTAACAAAAATCAGGAAGTAATGCTTAAACACAGCTACCTAATGAGCCAGAGGTTAACATGATAAACATGAACGCTGATTCACTGTATCGTATAAGACCTAACTGTTATTGAAGAAGGAGTATTTGCAAAAAAAAAAAAAAAACTCACCCTATGCATAACTAATGCTGGACTTTGATTAGCTGACTCATTAATCAGTCCTGGCTTCTCTTGCCCATTCGTCTTCCTCATCTCATCTGATGCAGATCTGCAGCTTATCCCCTACTGTATTTATTTTAATTCTGTCCGAATACCATAAATCAGCAAGCAGTGCTTTATTACTTGTGCACTCAGCAGTAATAAAGCATTAATTGGCTATTTAGGGAATAAGGAAACAAAGTGTATCAGTCAGAAGTAAACAATACATTAGCTAAAATGGAAATAATCATCTCAGGGACACAGTAAATATTACAACAAAAAAATGGACCCGAGGGCACTACATGAGCTGTGTGTTTCTGACCGAGGCCTGCTGATGTGATGCAACATGACTGCAATGAACAGCCAAATGTGAGGAAAGTGTGCATACATTTGGCATTAAAAAGTTTTCAGCGAGTTTCACGGCCTCCTGTCAGTCTTCTAGCTTCCCAGCAAGATGATTAGCTCACAGTGTGAGTGGCCGTTTATATCTTCACTAGAGGCAACAGCCTTTTACGCTTTTAGTACCAGATGCAGCACAGAGACTAAGAGGCCAACATGTTTACAAATGACTCATTAGTACCTCTGCATAAATATAAAGTGCCGTCCTAAATGGGTTTATGTTGTCTACCATTAAGTCAGCAGCAGAATCAGATGGCACGTTTTCTGCTGCGCTACAGTAGTCAGTGAATGGGCAACTTCTTTACAAGCTTCACCTCTTGTGATCTGTGCGCATCTTCAGCCACTAACATCTGCTCATCAAATGCAGAATGACTCCACACCTCACTCTATTTCATTCAGCATGGGGAACGATGGGCTATGGCTCCGCCTGACCCTTACTCACCCGCCGCCTCTGTCTCTGTAGTTATTATGCCTGCCTGTCCCCCTGTGGACTGCTTTCTCCGAGTACTGCAGCAACACCAAACTGGCTATAAATCACATTGCATTATCACCGCGCCGTGCTTCGCCTCGCTCTCCGCCCGCCCACTGCACGCCACGGATTGGCCGGCGAGGCTCCTTGCTCGGCCTCTCCGAACGGGACATAAGTGCAATCGTAAATCCCGCCTCCTTCCTTGGGCCCGTTGATTGGGAGAAAGGGGCTCTCCTTGAACTGTCAATCATGCTCTTTCTTGTGCGCCTCGCATTCAGTGCTGCTGCCTGCGACGCGCTGAGTGCGGAGCGACGAGACGCGCTGCATACCAACAGAGACATACAGAGCAGGCTCGTTTTCGGTCAGGACGCGCAGACTCGCATGGTGGCAGAAAATCCATTCACGTCCAGTCATTGGGCTGTTTAAATTTTGCATTCCATTCCTATGCATTTCCCAGAACAGTGTCTCTGTTCTTCAAGGTGTTAAGAAACTAATTGTCTGGGATATTTGTTCTTGCTGCTGTGATACATTTGTGGTTGAGTGTGCCTGCACCGGAGAGAAGATAAACAGACCTCCCTGCCGCTCTCTCCAACGGGAGTCATCTAAAGGAAAAGTCAAGACTGATGTTTTCGTCCACTCACATGTAGAAGCGTTGGACTATTGCTGTTGACATTCATCCACTGGGTCGTTTTTTCTAAACACATTCCCTGCAGCGGCACCAAAAGGGAGGAATACCGAAACATTTGGCTGCAAAAACAAGAGAGAGAGAGAGAAAAAAAATCAATCAGAACTCCATCATGGGCTGCCCCCTCTTGCGGAACGCGTTTGCTGGTTTGTTCCTGGTTCTGCTGTCAAAAGGTAAGTTCTTACGAGCTGCTTAGTGATGTGCTGACGGTTCTGTGCTGCTGCGCGTCCACGCATGCATCTTTGCCTTTCATTTTCTATAAGTGGTTATGGAGGTGAATACTAATGATGAGGAGAGGGAGAGGGATGGAGGGGGATCTACCTGCATGTGAATCACGCGTGACTGCTGTGCCACTACGCCTCAGCTTTCTGTTTGCGCGCACAGAAATGTGGGGAGCTGTTGTGCACTGGTACGCGCGCCCGACCGAGGTGCGTGTGCATGTGAGCGCAGCGCCAGGTTCATCTCCGAGCCAACCTCGTGGTTCAGCCTAAGCATCGGGTGGTGCATGTTAAGATGTTTACTATGGGGGGGTGGGATGGGGGGCAGACTCCAGTCTTCTGCGAACATTCCTTTACGTGACATGAATGGCCCGGCATCCCCGCGCGCACGACGCAATATCGGTGCGGGTGGGGGTTGTGGAGTTAACGTGAGTAGAAGCATTGCAGAGAGACTCACGAGAGAGGCAGTGTTTTGTTGTCTGTCTTCAAAATCAAGGTCGACAGAGTCACGGAGAGATAGCTGGTGACGGATGGACAATCGGGGAGTCTTGGGCGAACTGGCTGGGTAGCCAAGCCTCAAGCCGTTCTTTTTATCCCTGGCATTAAACATCACTTCATCTGGGAAGAGACTAACAGTTAATTGAGCTGCCCTACAGTTCCTTCAGTTAAAACTGCTCATAGTTTGGAGATAAATTTCAGATTCGGATGACATTTTAAACTTCCTCATTATGAATGCCACAAACTGACAGTGTTCTTAGGTTGTTGTTTTCAGGGAGCACTGACTGGAGAATATTTAAAACCTTCTCCCATTTTTCATAAGGTCATCGTCTAATATTGTCACCGTGCTATGGGATGTCCCACTGTATATTAGCTGTATACACTATACCATCATGTGATTTTATCCACCCACCCTCCCTTCTAGCACGAACAAACACAAATACAAATCTGGCTCAATTAGTCCTGCTTTAGTCTCGTGGGAAATCAGTATATAAATAAATTACTCCGGCCCTTAATAAGAATAATTGATGTGTCAGTGCATTAAGATGTGAGGTTAACAACCTGCAGATGCATGCAGGCTATAGCCTCCTGCTCCTGAGCTCCTTGTGGGCAGGAGAGCCCAGCTGGTCATGGATGGCTTGACACAGCAAGCCCCTTCTCCACACCAGGCGGAGAGCAGACGGACAGCCCCGCAGGGCGCACACAAACACAATGGGCTCAGCTCCACACAAACCAGCCCCGCAGCCACTTTTGAGTGTCATTTCGGGTTTCATCCCTCCGAATTTGTGACCTGTGGGGAAGGTGTGCCCAGTCGTGTAATCATGTACAGTTGAGGAATGATTGGATATTGATGTGAGTTGTGCACATTGTAGCACACGTGAATCAGCTTCATCTTGGAGAGGGTTCCTGCCTGCTCCTGGGAGTTCTCTAGGTGCACAACATGTCCATCTTTTAAGCATGCATTATGAAGGAAGAACATGGCTGTTAAAAGGGCACCATTCCTTGCTTGATAAATCATGCACCAGTGGAATAATCCTTTGTATCAGTGGCCCTGAGTAGTCAGTAAAATGTGGTATGCGGATGTTAAATGCTTCACTCCCACTGTTTAGTAGATTGTGTTTGACTTATTATTGCCTGTATAATGATGTGTAAGACACATTCATCTGAATGACTGTGCTGCTCCTACATCGTTTTATTCACCTGAAGATATTTCATCCTCTGAAGACATTTGGTCCACTAATTATCACTCATTTAGCCACATTATTCATTAATCACGACAAATATTCTTATGTGAGCAGTATTTATCATACATATTCTCAGAAACATACTAAAATGTGCATCAAATCTGAACAATGGCATGCCAACGAGGTCGAAAGGGGGCCTTTTTTTCTGCTTCAAAACACCATTAGGCCATTCAAAGGTTTTCATACAGGCTTGGCATGTAAATGCACAAACCACTCCATGGGTGTGATGACCAGCTACTGGCATGCCATTGTACCTTTCTTTCCCTTCCTCAATTATTTTCCCTTTTTGTGTGAGTACACTGCTTCTAGAAAAAACTCCTACATAGGCCTATAATAAAAATATCCAGATATTTCTGGCACACAAGTTGTCTGCAATTACTCAAAATCTGCTACATTAGTGAGACCGGACCAACAGTAGAACATTAAGGCTGGAAATTAAATAAATTACTCTTTGCTCAAAGGATTTCTATTTTAACAGAAACCTGCAATATCTAATAATGAGAGATATTATTTCATTATTTCACTGTATGAAGAGTTACGTCACTAATGTTCAAACAGACCAACAGATGGGTCTTTCCACCGAAATGATGAAGGCTGTGGTAAGAGGAAGTGGATGGGGCAGGAACACAGGTGAAAACAAGCGGGGTCGCTTTGTAGCTTGCCATCCCTCTTGTTTCAGCAACATATGGAGGCCAAGTGGGGTCAATGCATGTTGCACATGTGGCACATAGCCACCCTCCTTTTCCCCTGCCTCCTAACACACACACACACACACACACACACACACACACACACACACACTCGACTGGATCACCAGTCTTGGCTTGGAGATGAAGAGAAGGGAGATGCCAGCATCAACAGATGCCTTGCGCTCTTATTCTGGAGGGGCCCCTGCTTTTTCTCCCTCCCTTTGAAATCCACGATTTCTGTGTGCTGTTGTTCTCCATGTTTGGCTTAGAAATGCTCTGCCATTTTGGCAGGTTTTATTTATCTGCAAGTGTTGGAGTGAGAGTGCCTGGATTCGGACCGAAGAGCCTTGGGGACAAGGATTGGAGGTGTAACCAGGCTGAAGTGGGCCTGTGGTCTGAATGTTTTCCCCAAAGGTTTCACTTTTTCCCCCCCTTGCTGTTTTATGTGCCCTGTGGTGCAGTGAAACCTTCCCTCACATATAGTGGAGCAGGTCCCGCCTTAGGAAAATCCAACTGTGTTTTAATACAGTATTGGCGAGGACAGGTGGTGTGATGGAAAATTAATCGACATGTCTGGGGTTGTATGTAAACCTCATCTCAATTAATGGTTGGGAACTGATGTGTCAAAATGAAAACACTGTCGAACATGCTTACTTAGTGCTTAAAGGACAGACATCAGAGGATGAGAACAAACTTGAGATTTTCTGGTCTCAAAGCAACAGATACATGCAGTACAAGTACAAGGAATTCTTTAAAATACTTATTTCTACCCCCTCAAGATTCTGCAGAATCACTTCAGTTAACTGACTACTTTCATTAATTTACAAATGAAAGGGTCATTGTGATTCTAAATTGGTCATAGCTGTGCATATGAGTGCGAATGGTTGTCTGTCTCTCTGTGTTAGCCCTGTGATAGACTGGCGACCTGTCCAGGATGTACCCCACCTCTAGCCCAATAACAGCTGGGATAGGCTCCAGCCCCGCCGTGACCCTTCACAGGACAAGCGGTTACAGAAGATGAATGAATGAATGAATGAATGTAAGGGCCATTGTACCATGACTTTAGTCTGGTGAATGCAGTGCAGTGAGTCATATTATACTTGGCAACTAATGGAAGTATTTGTATTTGATTTCAAGGTGTTAAGGTTCCACACAAGAGGCTGTAAAATACAACCAGTTCATTTGTTTTTTTATATTGTCAGTAATGGGAAATTTGGCTTTCAGCATAGCAAAAACAAACATAGAAAACCAGCAGCAAAGCAACACAACTTGACTTCTTTGAAGTTTCTTCCAGTTTGTTCCACACACTCAAAAGATCCAGTCGAATTAAGCATCTGCAGTAAGCAATGACAGGAGCAGAAATGAATATTTGCTCCGTTTCTTGTTATTCTCTCACTAAGGGAGTTGTGCAGCATTTCCAATTATTGGCTAGACAGAGATGAATAACCCCTGAGATGGTGACCCCGCAACCTGTCAGGCTGAAGCTGAACTCTGCATCTCGTAGTGTTAGCAGCTCTCTGTCCGTAGCGGTGACTGAGAGGTCACTGGTTCAAATCCCTCGAGGATGGCTTGGCTCACCGCTACCGACGATGATAGGTGGGTGCAGCACCACCTCGCTGCCCTTGAGATTTCTCCTGTCGGTTTTGATAAACACTTCGCCGGTCCTCACATATTGGTTTGGGGGTCTGGCAATTACACATAGTGTCAGTGTCATAAATAATGATTACAGCAGGGCTTGTTTGCAATTATAATTAGAGTTATGATATATGGAGTTCGGTGTAATGGAAAGGAACTGGGACTGCTTTCAGCTTGGGACAGGTGGTTATACTGTGTTTAATTACTGTTGTAATTTGCTTCCTTACATCGTCCCTGTGTACCAGTTCCAGTTTAAAGACCTGCATTGGTCCAGGTGAGAATATGAACATGAGCTCTGGGTTCTCAGTGTAACGGATGAAAATGAGCCATGTTTTATTTAGTGCAAGGGAAGGATCATTCAAGAGGGAGCAGAGTGGCTGTAGAAGAAGGAATAAGTGGTGGCTGGTGCACTCACATCGACCCCCACCCACGGAGGGAAACACACACACACGCACACGCACACATGCACAGATGTAAACACATGCAAGCACAAACTGGAATCCTTCTCTTGGGCTAATGAAAAGATGAATTTCAGCATCTTCCTTACTAGAGGTGTTGGCTGTGAATCGATGGAAGGCCAATGGTTAAGAGACATCTTTATATATACATTAGTGTGGATATGAATAACTCTCATTGATCTCCTCAGTAGCATGCATATAGAGGAATCAAATTAGCTTCAGAGTGGTCCATTCGAAGCTTCAGTCCACTCTGCAGATTGAGCTATCTGCAGGGAAGGGGAGAGAGATAGGAATGTTTTCTTGTTTGGTTATGTGCAGATGTTACACATTTAGGAGGGATGAATACTGTTTGAGGGCGAGAAACAGTGCCGTGTGATTTTCTCCCCCCTATTTCTCTTCCTTCTAGTCCTTTTTTGTGCCAGGGAGTTAGCATCATTGGAAACACAATTCAGATTAGTGCAGGCGGCTTGTCCTCGGGGAGCCAGGAGGGACGAGGGTCCCGCTTTCCTCCCTGTCCTCATTACCAAAAGACAAGGAGCTCGCCGGCAAATCAATGGAAAAGGCTTAGGCACTAATGCGGGCCATGTCTGGTGGTGGGACTTAGCTTTGCGTGTGTGTGTTATTTTATTTTTTCTTGTGTGTCCCGGAGTGTTGTTTATGTGTGCGATTCCCCCGTTTTGTGTGTATGTGGAAGTTTAATCATTTGTGCTACAACAGAAGGGCTGGAGAATAAAACATTAGTTTCAAGCGAATGCTGACTTGCTCGCTTTTGGAGTAACCTCAAAACACCCGGTTAATGCGCTGATATATACCACGGGGACATACGATAGCACGGAAGCCCTTTAATTACGCAGAGATAACGTCAGATTCATCTGCGAATCCGTTTAGTCCAGCGCTAAGGTTGCTGTTACCATTGTAATTATAATTGCTCGGAGCATTGTTGCTATGACGACTGCAACTTCAATAGCTGGCACTTGTGTACATCTTCCTTTAGACTGACAAAAAAAGAGCAGCACCTTTGTGTTCCCTGTCAACAACCCCCTGCAGCGGATGCCAGCATCAGACTATGTCAAACCATCCACCTGTCTCACGGCTCAATCTGTGCCGCATCTGCTCTGGCTGTAGCTGATGCTGCTGTTGTTCTCACATTTGCCTTCATCTCACCCTTGTGCCTCTTATTTTTGTTTACACAGGTAAAACTACTGGGTGCAACAAATGCTAAATAATGGGTTTTATGTTGTGGATTTTCAGCCCCTCTGCTGCCTCTGACACTTCGTGGCGCTTGAGGTGTTGCTGGGTCTGCGTGGAGGGGAAGGGAGAGCGCGAGAGAAGAGAGGGAAATAAATAAAACTGAGGAAAACAGATCAATAAATATTTCAGCAGCTGCTCCCTTCACAGACTCCTCCTGAAGCCATAAGAGGTGGAGAGAGAGACAGAGGGAGAGGGAGGGATGGATAAAGTGCAAGAAAGAAGGAGGGAGAGAGAGAGGACAGAAGTAATTGTGTTCCAGTGTCTCATTCATAGTGAGCAGGAGAGATGGGGGGTGAAAGAGAGCAACAGAGAATAGGGATAATTGTGTCCCAGACTTTAATAGACAGAGAGGGAAGGCAGGAGTGAGGGGTGGAGAAGCGACACGGGACGTGCTAACGAGCACCACATACCAACACTGTCTTCTATGGGAACAAAAAAAAAAGCCATGTGAGAGAGTCTGTGCTCCCAGACTTTGGCACTGTATAATAGTCGCTGTAAGAATCCCTCTTCCTGACTTTCACATAATTCTAATTCCTGTCAGGAGTAAGCGACAGGCTGTGTGGGTGTGTAAGTTTGTGCAGCGAGCAGTTCTAAATGATAATGAGCCGGTCAACAGCTGAGACGTCTAACGTGTAGCCGCGAACCAGGCGTGGCCACCGGCGGTGCCAGCGCGCTCCAATCACCGGCTGATGTGTTCTCACACTGGCGTGAAATTTGCACACACACACACACA
>JASGAT010393652.1:7101-33595 GCA_030220025.1 Chelon auratus | reverse complement strand
CCCTATGCCACCCTCCAGAGGACAAGGTTACAGAAAATGAATGGATGAATGAATAAATCTGTATCTGTTGTGGGCCTAACAAGATTGTGACTTTTATTTATTTGACACTTGAATAAACTGGTGACCTTAATCAGGAATGTGTACAGCTGTACTTACTGGCTTGCTTGGCTTTTTCCATGTAGGTTGTTGTAAGCTCCTCATCAATGGGTTTATTCACAGGACCTACCATGGGTACAAGCTGGCTGCGGGAGCCCAGCATCAGAGCTTCTTTTGCCCTCTCAGGGGATACCAGTGGCACATTGGCTGGCTCTAGAAAGCCACTATCCTCCTCTTGACCTGCATCCCGTGGACCCTGGTCATCTGCTGAGGAGATAATGGAGGACGTCTCAGTAGATGTCTGGGAGGACCACATTCCTGATGCAGGAGGTTGGTAAATCACCTCCCTTCTCGCCACTCCTGGAAGCCCCCCTCCTCCATCTCCATCTCCATCTCCCCCACGTCCATCCAACAAACGGGGGTAAACATGTGCATCTGGAGCACTGTCATAGCCACTCATCTCTGATGTCTCTCCACCCTCAGGAGAAGTTCGCCCTGTTGGTTTCCCAGGGTTTGAATTGCTGGGGCTGCGGCGTTTCTGCCGGCGCTGCCTCTCATAGCCTGCCACGTCTGCATCACTATCGGTCTCACCATAGTAAGCTTCACTACCAGGTGGAGATGTCAATCCACTAGTTATAGAGGACCGGCTACGGTGGACCTCACGAACAGGGGCATGCTGGGGTTGAGTCGGTGACATAGCTCGAAGGGCAGCACGGTACTCTTTGTCAATACGGGGAGATGGTGCACGGGTCATAAGCACCACAGACTGAAAACCAGCAGGTGCTCTGTAAGTGAAGAGTTTAAAAATGAAACGAGTTTATAAACGAGGGCTATTGGAGGAGATAATTACTACAAATCTACATTTGATCTGTCTTCAGCACAAATAGAGGAAATATTTGGTAGTCGCAAAGTTATTATAATACATCTTTAAGCAGAGCCTAATGTATTGTCTTTTACCCCATTCTTTCTTTTTTTATTAATTCTTTTGTTTGTCTGACCTTTTGACCCGGATGTGTAATATTCCAGTGGAGCCATCAATGAGGTTCATTGCCTGGGCATGGGAGAGCGTCCCACATGGCTGCTCGTTGATGGACACCAGCTCATCAGCCTCTCGTAGTCCAGCTCTGCATGCTTTGCTGCGTTTACGAACCTGCATAGAGAAAGCAAATTAAAATTTAAAATATACATACACACATACACACTAATAGCAAGAACTTACACAGATGTTGATTTTTGTTGGGTTATATCAGCAAATATTCAGTTTTAAGTCTTATGGGGCTTCAAGTCCAAGGCAACTCTCAAGTCCTAGACAGCTAGGTCCCAAGGTCAATTCCAAGAGAAGACTTTCATATCTGAATGCTGGCAGTGAAATAGAAAGGCCTATGTACTTTCCTTTGAGTTTATACAGTGGAGTCTCTCCACTGTATAAGTCTAGTAAGTAAATATTTTAGATGTGGACATGGCCTGCATGATAATGTCATATTTTAGATCTACAGTTTAGTTTGAAGATGTGTGACGTACTCTACAGTACTAAAAGATGTCACCAGTATTTATTTTCTGTTGTCTTTTGGTGCTACAATAATAGTATTTGACTGTGAATTGTACGTTCAGTTTTTCAGAGATGAAAGATGAAAACCTGACAGAGCTGTGACACTGTCTTCGTTTGTGATAGTGACTGACAGGGACAGAGAGCAGATTTTGTCCTGACAGCTCGATCTTGCTGTGGACATACGCCACATATTACAGCTCGAGTGGAGCACTCGTACACACTTTAACAGGGAAATGCCAGCCAGCAGCCATCTTCATTTGGTGTTTTGCTATTTGTGCCCGAGGTCTGTCAGGACTATGGCAATTTGCCCAACCTAAATTGCCTCTGGTCTGAACAAGCCATGGCAATATGTCACATGGTAAATTCAAAGCAGATATTCAGAAATGTTCTAAGGTTATAAATGCAGTGTTTATTACAATCTATACAGGAATATATTAAATGAATATTATGTGATAGGTTTCAGAGATAAGAAAGTGTTCCTTTCGTAGCCCTAATTAGTTTTCTTTGCAGCTATTCTGGTTTGCCTGTAATGAAATCCCACATCCCCATTTAGCTAAGCCTTTCAAAGTGGCCTGTGCCTGCTTTTGGCACAGGTTGTCAGTTATTCATTCAGTCAGTCACCTCATGCTTGCAAATCATAACAGCTTTAATACCCTTACATGCTTGCACTCATAGACCACTCGGGGTGGTACAAAAATATACATAAAGTCATATAAATAAACATACAAACCCACATGCTCACAGGCACAAACCTAGTGCGGACACACAGCACTTTCGGAGGAGCCCCGCATTGCTCCACCTGTTAGGGACGATACGGTATGAGACCTGACAAGAGTATGCTTTCCTACTCTCAGGGGTGAAGGAGGGCATCGTCAGACAGAAACAGCTGTACTGCACTATATAGGTGACATGGTGTCCTCTGGCCAACTTGTGTACATGTCATTCTGCATAGGTGATCAATGTAGCAACATAACAGTGTCTGTATATTTGGTGAATACCGTCTGTAAGAAATTCTTGTTTTACTGATGAGTGTATTGTTTTAATTTAAATCTTAAACCTTAAGCCAGTAAAAGGTGTAAGGCTGGGTTTGCCACAAAGCCTTTTTTAAGATCTGGAATCAGAAACCCTTCATTACTAAATGGAAACTGTTGTACCAATGCATGTACATTTGTTTAAACATAATTGTGCATGATAATGTTATATACATGATGCCTTACATATTTATGACGTGCAGATGAAGGTGCATGTTTAAAACAAAAGTTTTAAATCATTTACGGTAATATTTAGTTTTATCTTGAATTGAAGTAGATGCAGATGTGGTGGTTGACCAGAAACAATACAAAAGAAACAGTATAAAAGAGGTTTCCTTTATGTGAACCCACACAAAAGAACTGTACATTCGTCTCTAAGTTGGTGCACATGCAAAAATAGCGTCTAAGGCTAATTTTAGGAGATGAAGGTGAAACGCACACCTTGACTGACCTGTGACCTGTTTCTATTTAACCATAAATAACCACCCGGAAAAGTTCTTCTGCTCAGTCAGCAGTTGTTGAAAGTGTGTGTGGATGTTTGTCTTTGTGTGGTTCACAAAACATGAACTATCAGACTACCAGAAATAAGATTTCTCAGTAGGAAAAAAAACGGTTTTGCCTCGACGTTCTTTAACCTCGACAAGTTTGTTGGAGAGTAGGGAAATCACTGTGAACTATGATTTTAAAACTCATATATCAGATTCTGATAACATGGTAACAATTTGAAAAAAAAAATCAAACAAATCAAAGGATCAATATCAGAAATAACTATGATCTGTGTTCTATCATATGTGCAATCTAGTGTGTAATGTGTTTTCAATAAATCTCAGGTAATCTTCTAGCTTTAACTTGACTATGCATGGCTGGAATAATCTGAGTTCCTTGCTGTATTGGTGCAAATTATGTGGTTTAGTGGTAAAAATGGTTATGGGTGAAAGGTGTGCAGCATCCACAATCTCCTCTCAATAAAAACAAATAAACAGTCTTGAAATCAGTGACCTTATTGTACCAAAAGACCTCTACTACAATGCACATATTTCATGGCTCAATGTACTACTGAAAGACAAAGTCAAACAAAGTCATGGCCACCTGTTACAAATAAAGAAACCAATGGAGTTGTCTTCAAATTGTGGGTCTGTATAACTCTAGTTTCGCTATAATCCTGAGCAATTAAAAAGAAGAATCGCTCAGTGAATGATATGAAGTGAGGCTGCCTTACAATCCTAGTTAGCTATACTTGAAGTTTAAAGTTCACCCAATCAATCATCAGCACACCTCTGCATGATAACCACTCTCAAACTAGATTATGACTCATCTTCAGGCCCCAAACCAACGTGCACGGCAGCTGATATCCCATTTCAACTTTAACAGCTCCTTAAATCTCAACCTAAAATATCTTAGCTGATGTTTCACTTCTGTTTAGTGAGGTCTTATACTACCCAGTGTTCACTCAGCAAACCCTGAAATGCTGTCGTCTGTCCAAACTTCTGAGTGACAAGCCTTACCTTAGCCACCTGGAGTGGTTTCTGATGTTCCACACCTCCCTGGAGACGAAACCCCCATGGCGCTCCACCAGACAATGTAATTATCACTTCCTCTGCAACCATTGTTCAGCTCTCTGTGTCTTTTTTTAGTCTTTTCTTCTTTTTAGTGGTTATTTTCCGTCCCTCTTTGGTTATTATGTTTCATCTGGGGGCCCCACTCAGTGCGTTGGCCCCATGGTCAGCAGTTAGGGCCCCCTCAGAGAGCTCCGACCTGCTCTTAGCCTGCCACACTGTCCGGGCGCTGACTATCCTCTGAGCTCCAGGGCCGGCACTCACACCTGAACACACACACACACTTCAGTGCGCCCACCCATAGCCAGAGCGGGCCAACCATCATAGCCTAAGGAAAGAGAGAGGGAAAAAGAGAGAGAAATATGATGGGAGGGGGTCTGTGTCTGCTTACACTGAGGAATGCCTGCCCCAAATGAGAGAGAGGAGGGTCCAGCTCAACACTTGTCCTGTCACTCAGACCTGTGCCGCTGGGCTGCTGATAGCCCCTCCAAAAATAGGACGCCACCACTACCTTCACAGCTTTGCCCGCTCCTCTGCAGACCCAGGCAAAGTTCAGAACATCCAAATGGCAGTGTTTCATAAGGCAGTGAGGTCACTAGTAACCTTTAGAGTCACACCAGGACTCTCGGATTCATAGCTGAAATATGCCCTAATAGAACATACCTCTCCCAGTTAATTACATACAAACAGCCTTCAGTTTACACTAAAAGGTGCTGATCAAAATCAGAGATGTAGGCAAAGAGCAGGCTCACTCTGATTCAGGTTAACCGCTTAAGCTGCTGCCAGCTCCTGCGGATCTGCAGGCATTCCACGCTGTCATCAAAGAAACTTTGGGATAAATAATTGTGCAAGCTCTGGATGAACAGCCTGCATAGCCGCGCTGAAATACGTCTTAAGATTTTCTCAAGAATGTCAGCGACCAATGCAAAAAACGTACAGAAATAATAGTACAACAAAAACAAATGTGTGCAGTCATCTGTCACAATTAGATTCTGCCTTTTTACACCGAGCCAATCCCTTGAATGTGTTGACAGCCGCGGAGAGTCTGAATAAAGACGTTCAACACTGAGAGAAACCAAACTAAGAGAGTTTACATCTCTAAAACGCTCATGTCAGTGCTCTCATGATTTTTACCTTGTACGCGTATGCATCTGCTAATTCCCACTAACTACAAAGTAACAGTGATATTTATTTGTGTCTTTCCATGTGGAAAAACAGATTTTACTAAATGTGTATATTTTATAAACATATATCTTTGTCTGAAACTTAAAAGTAAGCCAGTTACTACTGTACGTGGTATATATACATGTGTGTATATAATGTTATATATCGTGTTTTAACATTTTGAACCACAAGCATTAAATGAAACGGAAGAGATCATTTGCTATTTCCTCAAAAACAGCTTACATAATGTTCACTTCATCTATAATTAATCCTTATGAATTATGTTGTATGACAAAATCTGAAAGTAGCCACTTGATAAGCAAATGACCTAAAAACCCTTTGTTTTTCTGTCTCTATAGGTTTAGCCTGGATTGATCTGACTGATGTCTTGTATATTTATTAAAACACTGAGTACAGGACTGAGTTACCACTTACTGACAGTTTATGCAAAAGTAGAAGTCCAGTTGCCTTTTTTAAACGCTTTTTTGGATATACCATAACCTGGATGACTGGGAACCTTCACAGACAAGTCACAAAGAGCCCATACTAGTCTAATTAGAGACCTGGATTTATATATATCAGTTGATTTATAAATCTGATGGCCCATTGCGACTTTGATTCTATATTCACATTGTTTACGTCTTTCTCTTCTCCTGTTCCCTCCTGCTCTCAGTTTAAATGTAATACTCGCTCTAATCCTAAAGCAATTAGTGGATGTAAACTTGCTTAAGCTTCTATATGTTGTATTTTCCTTTGGGGCATTGACAGGCCCATAAACCTGTTGATAGATACTGAATGATCCCCTTGGTAAAAAGGCAGTTGCTTCTATTATCAGCGCTGCAGGAGGTCACCAATGATAGCTGCTCCCCTTGGCAGCCTTGCTCTGCAGCTGTCTCCAGACCTCAGGATAGTAACCAAGATCAGTCCTGGGTCAGATACTCTGTAAAAAAAAAAAAAAACAACAACAAAAAAACAACAACACATGAATTCAAAATCCAACAGAAAATCACAATTAAAGTACGGTGTTCAACCATACAGATACAAAAGACCCAGTTTTATTCAATATGGTTATACTTGTGAAATGTGAGGTATTGGACCGATATCTGCACAAACAGTTGAAGAGTTCTGTTGTGCCAATGACTCCACCTAGTGGTTGAAACTAGTCTGGCCCTCTCCATTTTAGTGGTTCTAAATTATCCTACATTACAAGCAGCTTTTAGATGAACCGCAATAAGTAATCCACAAATCATATTTGCTTAAATAAGATCAATCCTGCAATTGTGTTTCTGCTATGCTTTTATTTTTAAGCCTATCTTAAT
Organism: Chelon auratus; assembly: GCA_030220025.1. Classification (NCBI taxonomy): domain Eukaryota; kingdom Metazoa; phylum Chordata; class Actinopteri; order Mugiliformes; family Mugilidae; genus Chelon; species Chelon auratus. The sequence continues at coordinate 26,880 of JASGAT010393652.1, read as the reverse complement.
GATTAAAAACCATTGACTCTAGTTCTGTCAAATGTTTTCTAAAAACCATAAAATCCTGGTAGATAAGTAAGAAATCTACAAATAGAAAAATAAATGTGGTATTGCTGACAGTGACTGTCAACATGTCAAACTGAGCAAGAACATTACAGTGCAGATAGTTGTGGCTCCCCTTAGCATGGCCCGCAACAAGTCAGGAAGAGGTCTGTCCAGTCACTCTGCCTCGGGACAGAAGCTGGCTGTCTTCCAAGAATAAGTGAAAAGGTCAAAATCCATATGCAACAGCACAGCTGAGACATTTTACTTTCCCCTGTGGCTCCATATGTTTTTTATTTCATATACCGTCTATTGTGTCGTGGCTCCAGAAAGGAATTAAAGAAGAGAGTAAGAGTGCAGCAAAGAAAGGATTGTTGCTTTAACTCAGGAAATAGAGGAAGCAGAGTGTTTTTTTCTGTGGACATGGGAGAACTGTTAAGTGAGGCGACAGCTTTGTCCCTCTCATGTTCCCCCTGTTAATTAGTCTGCGTGTGCTTATCTCTCCTTTCAAGGTTTTCTCTTTCACTGTGTCATGCCGCGTGTTATATTCAACCAGTTCTCTGTGAAGAGCTTCAGACATATTCCCAGTTCTTCTCTCGCTCTTGTTATTTTATTAAATGCCTCCTCTGCTGGCCAACTTGCCTTCCAGAGAGGACTTTGACAGACATATTAGTTGAGAAGCAGCAGGCACAGACTCGGTGCCCTTTCACTGTGGCATCTGCGCCAGGACGCCAGATACTGCCAACCAGCCGCTGGCAGCTCTGCTCCCCAGCTCTGAAGAGGTGAAAATGAGACTGACATACGAATAAACATGATGTAAACAGAACTTCCAGTAAAGGCAATGCTCAAAATGGAATATTGCTTTCAGAAAGTAAGGATAATGAATATTCTAAACATTTGAAACTAGTGTATCTTGTGCACCTGGAACGGGTTAGCGTATTTTATAGAAGTAAATGCAAATATTAAAAAAAAAAAAAAAGTTTCCAAAATGAATGTATAAAAGCTGTGTATATTAAAAATGTGTTTGAACAAGAAAAGGATTTTAACAGAGCGGCTTTAAAGGACAGATTGTACTCGACATTCTGTATGACCCAAAGCAAAAGGTTTGAAGGTTGAATTCTGACATTTTGAAAAAAGATTTCTTTTTGGAATTAATTATTTTGTTCAAGCATTGTCGACACTGTGAAGATCACATTTTCTGTCATAAATTATGCATTTAGGTTGCTGCATCTTGGATGTTATATATGTTTTGTACATTATATATGATTACTTTTTTTACTATATTAGTTTCATACGCAGCACCTAAAGGGCCGTCTATATGTTGGCCTCTGAAAAGTAATTTTCAAGCTGCCTTCTTCACTTCATTTGCAGCTCTGTGATGATTAAATGTGTATTATTTGATAAAATTCCATGTTTGTTGTGATTTATAGCTTTATCTAATACGTTTTTGAATATTTACTGTGATTATAAAGATGTAGGTGTAATAATAAGTCTTTTTCACCACATAATCATGTACCCTATCTTGAGCTTGTGATCCCATAATTTAACTTGCTCACTCATCCACATGCATAAAATGTTGAATCTTCAGTTTTTGGTCATCCTGCCTCACGCTGTCAAGTCATCATTAGGACATCAATTCATATGAGATGAGTGTTAAACCTTTCTGTCACACTGACTAACTCTTTTTTTCTTGNCCCCCCATCACATAGTATGCTGAACTCCTGACCTCAGATTGTGGCAGACTGTGCTACATCTCCCCCAGGACTCCCGCTGTCCGGAGAGAGATGAATCCTGTGTCATCTGCTTCATGACACAGATGCGGCGTTATGCCAGGTGGCCCCCATAACCTCTGTGTGCTGTCGCCACTGAGTCACGCACACACGCACACACACACCTTTAAATTCGCACAAAACGAGGGTGCAGACCATCTGTCTAAAAAATATGTTATACAACTGGTCACTAAGCTGTAATTGGTCAAAGACACAACCAGACTGGTTGCTATGCTGGGTCAAAACATTATCCTTCCCACTTTTAGCTAGTGTTCATATTTAAGTGCTGCAATCTGTCTGGAAGACTAAGTAAACATTCTTTACCAGTATTTATGTCTCAATCTTCTCATTGACCTCATCGAATCCCTTAAACTCAAATTTAGTTATATACTATCACCATTACATCCACGAAAACAGATGTCCTTTTGGCATTTTGGGTATTTTAGATTCAGTAAATAAACATTCACTGATGATGGAAAAATGTGCAGTGTATTTTCTCAAAGTCTTTCCTCGGATAGATTGTGTTATTCTGGGCACCATGTTTCCTGCTTCACTGGAACAGCACAGCGGGCATTTGAACGCTTTAGTGACCTAGCGTTTTTGTTAAATTAAGGTTTAAAAAAGCTGACAATCTTCTACAATGCTAGCTTATGTTAGCGTCCTGCATGTAACATGCTCACAATGGCAGTGCATACATGCTGTTGTTTACCAGATATGATTTTTACCATGTTTACCATCTTAAGCGTGTTAGTTTTAATTAGCACAAAGTGCAGGGAAAGTCACTTGTTTTATGGGTTTGTGGGAAACATGAATTTTCACTGCAACGTCTCGATAAACCACAAATGTCAGCCTGTTGGTGGTTCTACAGTTAAAGTCAAGATTCATTCGATGGTGACATTTGTAAAAAGTGTAGGCCTGACAGCAAAAATCTTGGCTTTATGCAATCCATGAAGTCTGTACCGAAGTGGCTGACCCGCTGACACTGCTGATAGTGTGGTTGAAAATACCAAAAGGGAAAAGGATATGTAATCGACATCTTCATGAGGCATTCCTCTGGAACAAGGACTTTTAGAGGCTTCTAAGAGGCGTCTAAGCGAGACTTACACAGCTAATTTTGCTAATATTGAGCCTACTTCAAATTGTGACCAATTTGAAGGGATGAATGTACCAAAACCACCTGTGTTTAGATTAGAAGAAAACCTGCATGCTTGTTGGCTTCCATGGCTTGTTTTTGAGTAGCAAAGCCCTTTCTTCTTCGTCTTCTTCTTTCTGCTTTTAGTCTGTTAGTCTGCATGCATTATTCTTTTAATCCTCACGGTGGCACTCTCCACTGACTGTATCACTACAGCAGTTGTACATCCTGAGCTTGTGTAATCCCTTTCATTTTTGATGAGTCAAAGCCAGCACTCAGTCTCCTCTGGGGAGATGTCTGATAGGATTGAACAGCCCCAGCCAGGGAGGTACTGTGAGGGGGAGGAAGAGAAAGGTGTAGAGGAAAAGTTTACCCAAAGTTTTGTGCACTTGACATAAGGCCACCAGCATCTTCCGTGGGGGTGGTTTGTTTGACGTGACAAGAATGAGAGGTCCCCCACCCCCTCAGCCTGATCTTGTCCATCAATCACCGAGTGAGGTGAAGAGAATAGGGAGTGGATTAGGTTTCTGCCGGCTGGAAGATGATCCTCGACTATTTCAGGAGCTGCAGAGCCAGGGTCTCTGTCAGTGTCACCTTCAGGGCTGGTGTGATGTCTCGGAGCTCACGTCTGCCAGCTCCACGGAAGAGACTCAAAACTGGACCACTTAGGTTCAGATTACACTCACTGTGTGCTGATATACACCAACCAGCCACAACATTAAAACCACTGACTGGATAAGTAAATTGACAATCTTGTGACAATGCAATGTTCTGCTGGGAAATTTTTAAATCTGGCATTCATGTGGATGTTACTCATTCATGTGGATGTGTCATGTAGCACCCACCTAGACCAGACCAGGCACTCCCACCCCATAGCAATGACACTCCTTGATGACAGCAGCCATCCACAGCAGGATGCAGCCTGACACAGATACACACACAAAACACTTTAGGAACAACTAAAAAACATGAGACAAGAACAACACAAGGTGTTGACCTGGCCTCCAAATTCACTAGATCCCAAACTGATCAAGTATCTGTGGGATGATCCAAGTAGGGTTGATACAGTAGGATGATACAAGTAGGGTTGCCAACCGTCCCTTGAAAAACGTAATCGTCCCGTATTTAGAAACAAAAGTACGGATCCTGTATTGAGCTGAAATGGGACGCACTTTAACTTTACTGTAAATTCCCACATAACTGTGATGTTTGGCCCAGATTTGGCATGAAGCTGGCACAAGTGGCATTCAGTCATAAGGCATATGAACCGAACATGACCCAGATGTGGCAAAGGTGGCACTGTCTTGACTCTGGCAGACAAGATGTAGGCCACTTGTTAAGTGTAGTATTCTGCCCATATCAAATTAAAACTCTGGGCCACATAATGTGAGGCCGGACTCATCCCACCCTTACAATTAAGTTTTCAATGTTTTTGAGTGAGTTGTTGTTTAACTTAACAGATTTGATAAAATAAATAAATTATATATATATGGTTTAAAATTAACCTCTAGAATCAAAAATGTAGTGTTGTCACAGATCACATATATCTGAGTTTATCCACTGACTCATGCAAACTTACTTGTGACATCAGGACACGCCCACAAGGAGCTTGGGAGCGGCCACTTGTTCTTGATGATGTCATAGTGACATCATCACGTTACCAGTAGAAGTTTTTAAATAGGAGTCATTTCTAACACTCACTAGTAGTTTGGAGGTTGGGTTGGAAGGGCCAACCTCCTCCGCTGACTCTGGCCTGTCAAACCCAACAGCCAGATGATCAGCCCACTGTGGCTGCAGGTGGAGGTCTCAGCCTCCTCAAGCCACCAAGCTAATGCTAATGGTGTAGCCCTCAGCCAATCCAGTGGAAGGCAATTAGTGGCCCTTATAGTATTGTTATACTATAATAATAGGCAGGTTCTTGCCTCCATGGGTTTTCTCTGGGTGCTCTGGCACCTTCCCACTGTCTCTTAATGTTAGGTCCTATGATAGACTGGTGGCCTGTCCAGGGAAACCTTGTGATGTCACATTCTGCTGAGGTCATGACCTCATTATGTCACATTCTGCTAAGGTCATGGCTCTGATTAGAGCCAATCAGAGCCACTTTGTTGTAAACAAATACTACTCCATGGCACACAGATGAGTTGCTCACCACATAAACAAACAATTTGATTGACTCAGCAGATCTTGCCCGAGCATAATCACTTCCCAATGGAGAGACTGCAGAACAAATTTCCTATAAGTTGATCTAGCTTCCAGACTAGAATGTCATACTATAAGTTTCCCAAATAACAAGATGACAACTGACTCTAATGTGAATAATTATTCACATTAGAGTCAGTTATCAACTTGTTGTGTTCAGACATATATAAAAACCCCTGACCAGATTATAAACATTTTATTTGAAGCACTACGAACATCTACGAACTATGAGTGTTTACAGTAGGCTCGACAAAATTATAAAACTAGTTCATTACATCACTGCACTGATGTACTGCACCCAGTTTGTACTATATGCTTCCAATAATAAATGACACCATTGGGTATTATTGTTGAATAATAATTTGTTTTCCATGTATTCATATCACTCAAAAATATGCATCTAATTTAATTGAGGTTCGAGTCAAATAGTTAAAAAATCGTTTCACACACACAAAGAAGGATTAAAAAAAATTCACCATGGCGGTAAGGGTGAAGGCAATCGGTCAGCCTTTTTGGAGCAAATATTGTTATGCGATTAAAATGTGATTAATCTAGATAGATAGATAGATAGATAGATAGATAGATAGATAGATAGATAGATAGATAGATAGATAGATAGATAGATAGATAGATAGATAGATAGTTGGTCATATGATCCATCCCTTTAGTCCAGATTGAGAAATAGAGCCACTGACTTGATCGTCACTGACATTTTGTCTAGCACCACATTGAGGTTGACGTTGGTGCAAAAATACCTATTCTGTGGCTTGTCAAAAACTTTGGTTCAAGCATCCATGTCGCCCTGGCGTTGAACCCTTTCTTTCTAGCATCAGCACATCAAACGTTTGATTTTTTTTTGGACTTGTGAAGTGTTTCTGCATTGACCAGGTTCAATGGCACAAATTCTGCCCAAACACTCAAGCCAGTTGACATTAATCTTTTAACTAGTCACTATGGAGTTCATTACAGACATTGTGTTCCCAGGATGCTCTGTTGACTAGCTCCACTGTCATTATCTTCTCAAATTTCAATTAGTTTAATAGTTTCTTTTATGATCAACACATTCCCCTTGTCGTCTGTCCTGTTCATGGACATTCACTCAGGGCACTGCCTGCGTGCAGAAGGTAGTCTCTGCATTTTGCAGATGATGTGATTCTGTTGGCTTCATCAGACCGTGAACAACCTGTGCACTGAAATGGTTTGCAGCCGAGGGTGAAGTGAGAGTCAGCATATCCAAGTCTAAGGCTATGGTTCTCTGCCAGAAAACGGTGGATTTCTATCTTCAAGCTGCCACAGGTTCAACAAAGATACAGCCTTGTTGCAGGTCTAGCTGGTTTGTTTTTCTTTTTATATTTTAATGTAACAGGTTGTGTGGTCAGAGGTGAGTTTGTCAAAGTTTTCTACGGCCTGCCAACGATATTATGTTTAAATTCAGTACAGACTGTTCTGAAGTTCTGTACTGGATTGTACAGTTTGTTCAGCTCATGAAGCATATTGTTTACTGTATGTTAGTAAAATAGTAATACTTCCATTGTTGTCCTTCTTATTGTAATAGGCTACAACTGAAGATACTTGCTGGAGCTATTGGCACTTAAGGCAGTTTTATGGCACAGTTACTTTACTTTCCATCATGATTTCAAGTTCAAATCTTCATAGAAATATTTGGTACCAGTACTGCATTTTGAGATCCGACTCCCTCAGCTGTTATTAACCCTGACCTATCCATAAATCAGTGCATAAAATGGATTTTGAATTTGCAACACCATAAAAAAGTCTCAGATGGGGCCCTTTTAATATAAAAATAGGCCTCTTTATGTTGGATGATGGCTTAAAAATGAAAGTCATTGTCAGATGCAGTTTCATGGATGCTCACGCACACACACACACACACACACACACACACTTCCCCCACCTTAAATCTGGCTGAACAGAGTGGCTCCAGATCGAGTGAGTCACTTATTCGTCGTCATGAATAAATCACACCCACTGCTACTCCTTTCTACTCTGCACCACTGTCATTTCCAAAACACACCTACACTCACATGCACTTAGATGAATATACCAACACACACTGGGGTCGAGCCCTTTTCACCTTTTACGCGGACACTGAATCCCTTTTGTCGTGCATCATATTTTCCTGGGTATGGCATTAACTATTGGCAACACAACCCTCGAAATGTTGCAGAAAAGGCTCTACTTAAAGTCTGAGCCCTCTTTAGATACATTTTAATGTTAATTCTATTTTTGTTTTTATCATGGTTTTATCATGGTTTGCCTTTGAAATGTACCTCAGCAGCCCCTCACAAGATATACAAAAGAATCTAGAGCATCTCTTTGCGTCCCTTCAGATAGTTGAGGAAAGAGCAACAATCCTTTGCTCCCTCCTCTTCAAGAAGACATTTGTCACTTTCCATTTTTACCACCCTCCCTCCCTGCCCTCCTCCCTCTTAGTGGTAAAGCGGAGTTCATGTCGGCCTGCATTTCCCTGAGGCTAACTGATGGCTACACCCAGAGACCCTGACATACACACACAGCAAGACAAAGTGACTGCTCCTTTTATGCCACTTTGTTTATGTTGTAATCTCTCAACTTAGACGGTGAAGCTGCTCATCCCTTTTTTCTTTCCTTCCCTGCACCCTTCTTGCAGCTTTTACTTATTTTTTGTGTTCTTTTTTATCAGGTTCAAATTCAATTCCTCCATGTTTGCCTCAGCATCATCCTTCCCAGTCTCTCCAGCAAACACCTCACTCTCAGCGTGGGCAAAAAGCCTGTGAAATTTCCCACAGGGGGAGGCAACATGAGTTTGCTTCTACAACATAGGAAATGGACTCGTATCTGAGGGATTGATTTCTTCTCAGCGTTATGGGAAGGAGATGGTGCTGAGTTGAAGGCTAAGAGCCCCGCGATCGATACAAATTTGTATCCCAACGCCGGATGTTTCTCCTTAGTCGGATGGGTTTTTAATGCCCCAGCACGGGCTGTAATTGTCATCAGGTGACTCTATTAATTGAGCAGTATCAAGCAAATAAATTGACAGGAGCATTTTATATTCATTAGTGATTATAGTACATCATTTGAGTACAGCACGGGAATTGACTGTGTAAAATAGTAGCTGTAGCAGTTGTAGCAACACTTTATTATGGATCACCTTGCAAAAATGTTAATGTGGAAAAATGAAAAGCAAATTTTTAAAACAAATCCCCACAAAAAAAAAAAAAATGCCCCATGCCCTCCTGCTGTATCAACAAGGAGCTCAAAAGCCAGATAGTCCTCTTTGTATTGATGTGTTTGTGTGACGAGCATCCCTTGTTTTTCGTCTTCTCTATTTTGTTTATCACAGGGTGCATTTTCCGAATAGTTTCTGGTATCACAGCAAGCTTGTGTCTTTCACTTTCAAAGTAATCAGATTTATGGACATCCTAATATTAGTAATGATGGCTCAATCCAGTGCAATTCAATACTTGATTATGCTGTCCGGTAAACCAATGTCAGATGGTCTATTCAGGATCAGTATCACTCCATGTATTTGGTGTCGGTCATGTGCCATTCCCATCATTAGAAGCCTCTCATAGCAAAAATATGATTTTTTGTAAAACGGAACTAAAAATGCAACTTCTCGACCTCCATCTGGACTTCACGCTAAGCTACCTAACCGTCTCCTGGATTTTATATTTATATTTATGCAGTTTCAATAGATAAATATGAGAGCAGGTGGTGGAAAGGCCCAGGCTGTCCCTTCACTCTCCCAGGAGGAACGTAAATAAGCCAACATGTTGCACGGCTCTTTTAAAGTCATTGATTTATCATTGCTTATTCTTTTATAAGCAACATTTTATAAAACTCCATTGCTTTACGAGCATTATATCATTTTAAGTCTTACACACCACTTTCCTGGGATGTTTGTAGTGAAGACAGATTGGGTGTTCTGTGACCTGGTGTAGTTTTTTGTCATATGTTCATATTTTTGTAGAACTAGGTTTTTTAGCCAAGATCACAATGTCTGTCTATATTCACTCCATTATATACTGTATCAATCTACATCTACTATTCCCAGGTCTTCCCAGCCATCTTATGAGAAACCTGAAGGTACAGTGGAATGTAGCAAGTTGTTGCAAAAAGCCTGCCTGTCTCTCTCTCAAAGAATCGCTTCTGCCAACTTCTTGCCCCTCTTAGAAACAGCCGTTTTCTCCTCCCACCACAGTGGCACCAATCCACAAAACCAAGAGTGAGTCCCAGCAAAAGACGACAACTCCAACTTAATGGACGGATAAGACTTTTGGACGAGCTCGGCCGGCCCACAGATTTGCCCCTTTTTTCAGCAAATGTGATCCGAACTGCCGATTTAAAACCGTTTTATTGACTGCAGTCTCAGCGGAACAGGGGATACACGCAAAATCAGTTGATATTAGTTACGGAGCATTGCTGGACATGATGGGGGGAATCCACATTTTGTTTTTCCTTTTGATTGGTGTGACCGTTCTCAGCAGCATTGGCTGCCTTGGTGAGTCTGTGGATGACAGTGAGGGCACGGAGGAGGTGGAAAGGCCAACGCCTCCTCACATTGTCTTTATCATGGTGGACGACCAGGGTTACGGAGACATTGGCTACCATGGCTCGGACATTCAAACTCCTGTGTTGGACCAGCTGGCTGCTGATGGGGTCAAACTTGAAAATTATTATGTCCAGCCTATCTGCTCACCCTCTCGTAGTCAACTCATGACAGGACGGTGAGTTTCCTCATTACATTATTATTCTGATGGTATAACTATTCAGTAACAGCATGGTTTTTGTCTTGTGGTGTATTTCTTTAAATTCCATTTCATACAAAGGATATATATATGTAATATAGTATTGCCTGTGTGTATGTAACAAAGTAAAGTCTTCTCCTTGCTTCTTAATTCATTTTACTGGAATGAAATCCTTTTTGAGAAAAGTACAATTTTATTGATCATGACATTAGCCATGAAAGCAGAAATGATTTGTTTTATTGATTTTCTGTCTCAGCATCTATAGTGCTATGCCACGACAGCTTCATTAAAAGTCATAAATCTTCAAAGGGCACATCCACATCAAACCTGCAAATAACAAAAGAAAACATAGCTATTGTCAGATCAGGTTGTGTTAAATATATATATATATATATATATATATATATATATTACCTCTGTGGGGTTTACATCTTTTGATATCAAAATATCTCTTTGAAATCAGTTAACATCTCGGATTATTGGAGTGTAACTCTGCAATTTAACAATGCAATATTCTTCTCTCTCATGTCAGCTACCAAATTCACACTGGACTCCAGCATTCAATCATCCGACCACGTCAACCCCTCTGCCTGCCCCCAAACATTCCCACCCTACCAGAGCGTCTGGTTGAAGCTGGATACGCCACACACATGGTGGGTAAATGGCACCTGGGCTTCTGCCGGTCGAGCTGCCTACCCACTGGACGTGGCTTTCAGAGTTTCCTTGGCACACTGACTGGAAGTGGAGACCACTATTCCTACCAGAGCTGTGACGGGGCTGAAGCTTGTGGATTTGACCTGCATGATGGGGACAGACCTGCCTGGGAGATGACCGGGAACTACTCCACTCAGCTCTATATAGAAAGGTGAGCGTCTAAGAAGACATTTAAATAAACACACAGAGATAAACTTTAAATCCTTTACCTCATCCAATTTTTTTTTCCTTTTTTTTCGAACCAGAGTGAAGCAAATCCTGCAGAGCCATGATCCCCACACGCCACTCTTCCTCTACCTGTCTCTTCAGGCTGCCCATACGCCCTTGCAGGTACCAGACCATTTCCTGCATCACTACGATTTTCAGAGTAATCGTCTCAGGCGTCACTATGCAGCCATGCTGAGCTGCCTGGATTACGGGGTTGAAGAAGTTGTCCAGGAACTGAAGAAAGGCGGTCTCTATGAAAACTCAGTACTGATCTACTCATCTGATAACGGTGGGCAGCCTCTCTCTGGAGGAAGCAACTGGCCACTGAGAGGGGGCAAAGGGACCTACTGGGAGGGGGGCATCCGGGCTGTCGGCTTTGTCCATAGTCCCCTCCTGAAGAGGAAGGGTGTAGTTAGCAAAGCACTGATCCATGTCTCTGACTGGTACCCTACATTATTAGGGCTCGCTGGAGCCCCACAGTCCCAGCATGGCCTTGATGGTCATGACGTATGGGGGAGCATCAGCGAGGGCCTACCCTGTCCTCGCACTGAAATCCTTTTCAACATTGACCCAGTCTCCAGGAAAGCCGGGGAACCATATGACAAAGCAATGGTAGTCAATGGCTTTGGGATCTGGGACACAGCCGTGAGGGCAGCATTTAGGGCTGGGGACTGGAAGCTACTGACGGGAAATGTGGGTGACGGGGACTGGATACCACCACAGGCTCTTCCTGGTGGTCCAGAACGGTGGCAGAAACTTGAGAAGCGGCGCAGTGAGCTCGGGAAGTCAGTGTGGCTGTTTAACATCAACACTGACCCCTATGAGAGGTCTGACCTGGCAGAAGCTCGTCCAGAAGTAGTGAAACATCTGCTGACCAGGCTGGCAGAGTACAACCAGACAGCAGTTATGGCTAGAAATCCACCAGATGATCCTATGGCTGACCCAGAGCTTCATGGAGGGGTGTGGAGCCCCTGGCTGGGCCTGGAGGGACAAGACCACGAAGAGAATGTCAGGAAAGAAAGGATGACCAAGATTAGGGACTGCAAATTATGCAAATTAAAAGCCCTCTTCAAGCGGGTCGGGTCACGCCTGCAGAGAAACCCCTTATTCTAAATGTCGCTTCTGGCGTCATTAATTAAATTTAAGGATTCAGTATGCTTCAGATGAATAAGAACATGTCTAAACTTTAATAGCTCTTTCAAAAGACCACTCTAAAAGATGGGTTATGGCAGCACTCTGTCAGGGGTTAGTACTTCCAAATACTGTATTCATCTTGTTGCCCTTGGTCAGACATGCAAAAAAAAATTACAGATAGCTTCATGAATATTATATATAAAATACCGCTTGAGAGAATGGTTTTAACCTCGCATACTTTCTTACCTCCATACACGTTATCACTCACTGTATGAACTGGAAAAATAATAACAGAGCAGGAACCAACATGTGAGGATGTAGGGTGGTCTGAGGTGCTGTTTAATGATCTGGAGAGGGCTTCATTTAAAGCATACTGACATCTTAAACAGGAGGAAGCAGAAGGTAAAGAAAAATATAAACAAACAAAGATACCAGACCAGAAGAAAAGCATCGAGGTCAGACAGATCCACAATCAAATGCTGAAGGTCGGCAGATAAACAGGCAGCCTGATAGACAAAGCAGACAGATCTGTGCGGCTGGCTGAGCAAGCTGAGTCACTCGCTGTCCTGCAGCCAAACTGCAGCAGGGAGACTGTGGGCCGTCGTTGGACTGTGCAGGGAGCAATGTGTGTGTCGCTGTGCGTGTACGGCTGTATTCATGAATACTTTGATTAATACAGATAGAGAAAGAGTGCGTGCATGTGGAAGTGAGGCCTGTAGTGACCTTGCAATGTCTCATCTCTTGATCATCCAAGAGGACCCTTTAAGGATGACACAAAGACACCCACGGGGCTTGTTTTTGTCAAATGTCACCTTGTTCTATTCTTCTTAGGGGTTACACACATTCACTTCTGCTCGCAGTACTCTCCTTTGCCTTTGGAAGACCTCTGACTGCCACGCAATGTCCAGTCCCTGCAGCAGTGATGAACCAACAAAGGTTCAATAGCTGATACTGCCAGAACTCATCTACTCTGTAAGAAAACGCTCAGAAATGGATTCAATTATTCAAAATAAAACCTTAAAGGAAAAAAATCCATGTTTGTTTCATTATTACACACTTTGCAGAAAATGAGAACCCAAACCTATTGGTTATTGGTTTATAGAACTGTTAGATTCAAATGTTTGAATATTATTATATTGAAATGAATATAATAATATTTGCTTACATTGAAATTAAAAATCATTCAAGTTATTAGCATCAGATTCAATAGCGATTTTGAGGAATCAAACCAGGAATTTATTAGAAGCAACATGTTATTTTAAACCTCTCTGTGTGTTCCATGTATACAGTACAGCTGCTTGTTATGGTATGCATGTATACTGGCTTGTGGGAAGCCAGTATACATGCATACCATGAGAACATCAATAAAAATGGATCCTGCAAAGCCAAACATTTCATAATTGTTCCCTTCTGCAAAAGAACAAACAAATAAATGTCTTTATACTTAATAAACATTTCTTGGAGAAACACAACCTAAGTAAAAAGTCTCAAAGCTGGCTGGATGTGCTCAAACAGCTGACAAGACAGGTCAAAACTGGTTTTGGTGTGTACGCACTATAGTCACAAAGAAATGAAGGGTAAAGGTGTCTTAAAACGGTTCACACTGTTCAAATAGCAAGGCTTTGTCTAGCAGTATAATCTTGGCAGTCACAATTCAAAGTACAGCAGTAGGATTTTCCCTTGGCACGTATCGCTGGGTTAAGATTTAAGCCTAATTTATGGACGATGTTGTTTCAGCATAGCTCCGTACCCTACATCATACACCATACCCTGAGGTGCACCTCTCCAGGAATGTATCTACACATTGTGGTGATGCAGATGCAGCAGCTGTGTTTGGTCCAAAATGAATTTATTCATTCATGTCTCTTGTGGCCAGAGAAGAACAGAAAATTCTCCTTTCTTCTTTCTCCTACATGCCGTCAACTCAGACGTCTTTGTGCAGATTTCAGTAAAAATAACTTGTTCAATGCTTATTAGCTCCAACGCAGTCAACTCATTTCCAGTGCCCAGTTATTTGAAGTATGCAGAGGAACTCAACATAAGTGTCTCGTGTTTTAGTGGCGGAATTATAGAACAATGCAAACACACCACAAGTGCTTTCACCTGCGTTGTCCACTACGACATAGGATCTAGGTTGATACCTTGTGGAAGCATGAACCAAGCTTTAGTTTCACATTGAGTTTTCTTCATAGATCCTGGGAAGTACTTTTACATTTATGAAAACAGTTGCATGCTGATTTGTCCAGACCTATGTATCTCGGCATGGGAACCGAGACACCTGGGTGCCAGACAAACTCCCCCGCCCACGCATTTCCGCTGGTTACTGATCATGCTCCAACAAAGATGTGCCAGGCCAGTCAAATGGTTTGAGCAGTCTTTTTGTGGTGATGAGCCACACAGACACATCATCTGAGCGCTGTGGAGTGGAATTAGTGTGCAACAAAGTGGCTCTGATTGGTTGCAGGACGGTCGAGTTGCATGCAGAGATTTTTTCCTTCTGTGTCTGTTGAAACATGCCCCACAATGAAATCCAAATGGCGTGTTACCAAACTAATATACTGATAAAAAATAAGTCTGCACCAGGCTAACATTAGCCTCCGTTAGCACACCAAAACAGTTGATAAATCAAAGTAAACGTCAGTCTGCTTTGTTCCCAATTCTGCCACATGTGCAGCACATACAGAGGATTGAAACTGAGTTACTCTAAGACCCACAATGCAACAAGTTAATACTAACACTAAAAACACAAACATCTGGGATAAAAAAAAGAAGTTAAGGTACATAACAGACTGAGGTGACAATAACAGATTAAAATGGCGTGTAGTGCACAGAGAGAAGTCCAATGTTACATAAAGTGGCTGGTGCAGCCCTGGAGTTTGGCAGATACAAAATTTTTTAAGATTTTTAAAAAAAAGTCACTAAATATAAAGACATAAATGTCACAGATTGAAGTGACATAACAGATTAAAATGGCATGTAGTCATGTTGCATTATGGGTAACTTGGGCAGCAGGTTTAGATCAAGACTGACTGAAGTAAGAAAAAGAAAAAATAACATTTCTTATTCTGCTATATCAATTTTCAATCCAACAAACTAATCTGAGTTTTGCGCTAAAAGGAAACATAATGATATATGTTTATTATTATTATTATTTATTATTAATCGATGGTCTATGATAAACTGTTGCCTCCTGCATCCAGTCTGCTGTGCTCCACACCAATCCATCCCCTCCATCTCACTACATTAAAAGCAATTAGCTGGTCTGGCAGAGGCTCACGCTGTCTGTTGTGGTGTGATGTGATGTGTCTGCCTGCTGGTGAAGCTGCTGCTGTGCTGTGATAGGAGTAAACCAGTGGTGGATCTGTCGCTCTTAAACAGCATGCAACACAGTAAACAGCTCCAACGCTGTTAGTGTGCAGCCGCTCACTCCTTGACCCCAGCCTTTAGGTGTGTGTCTTCATCAGGGTGTGTGGACGTGGAAGCGTTTCTGGGTGCGAGTGTCGGCTTCAATCCCCCACACAGAAGCAACAAGGCTGTAGATTTCCATCCCAGCGGCCTAATGATGAATATTCAACTGTCCTTCCCCACCGTCTCTTCCCCCTCCGGTCAACACTTGCCTCCACCTCCTCCCTCCCCCTGTCACCCTCCCTCCTTCCTCATTTTATCCTTCAGCTCTCTTCTCATTGTCTTTCTCGTTTTTATTGTGCTCCTCGTCCCACTCACTTGTTGGTGCTCATTTGGAAGACCGAGTTAGAAGTATTAGCCGTGTTTTGCTCAGAGCTCTGTGGCGTACAGTTAAATAGAAAGAGTGGAGGAGGGAAAAGACAGTTCCTTGGAGGCTGCAGGGGGCTGTCGTGTCTGAAGTGCTCGAGATTAAAAACCTTGTTTAGTGGAGAAGCCTCACTGCAGCACATATATGGCCAGTTACAGTGAGAATAAAGTAAAAGGAAAAGGCTGGATATATTATATATTTACCATTCCCTACCCTGTTTGTGGCTCTCCTGACAGACTACTGGTTCCTACTAAAGAGATAAATGTGAAAAATGGTCACAAATATATGTAGTTAAATTTTAAAAGGACTGAATAATTTACAAAATCTGCTGGGAACTGCAGTTTTTAGCAAGCGTTACTCAAGCAGGAGTAATTAGAGCAACACTAGGACTTTGAGGAATAAACTTGAAATGAGCTGTGCACCTGTTCTTTATAATTCGGAACATGACTCCCAGTGTAATACACTTCACAGATCAGGCATAATATTATGACCACCTTCCTAATATTGTGTAGGTCTCCCTTGTGCCTCCAAAATAGTTGTGACTCATCAGAGAATGGACATGGTCCTTCTGAGGGTGTCCTGTGGTGTCTGGAAACAGAATGTGGGTTGAGGGGAGGGGCCTCTGTGGATCATCTCCACTTGTGATCTGATCACCAAAGAAGGATGTTGATGAACCAGAGCCTGTTCAGCTGGAGGTAGTCAGTATTCACTGGAACATATTGTCAAAATAGAAAACACAGGTAGACTTGTCAAAATGCACTTTAATAAAGAATTATTCTTAAATAAGACAGGGAGAATAACACAGAAAACTTTACTTTCATTTCAATATGGGCGTCATTGTGAGGATATGCTCACATGGAGCACATCTTCCTGTACGCTGTATGTGCTACACACACACGCAGACACACACACACACACCAAAACCTCAGATTCCTGATGAGCCCCATGCATGAGAGACACTGGTAAAGACAATCTTTAGATGCCCACACATCTGATTCCCACTATGCTGTGATGGCCTGCAGAAACAAGCCACTGTCAGAGGATATAAATCAGGGAGGAGGTGTTACGCCAACACACACAGACACAAACATACACATGTGAACACACTGTGCTATGCAGTGCGTGGGAGGGAGCTGTCGTATCCACTGTTGGATAATCATTTGAAGGTGAGGCTAACTTCAGATCTTAAGATTTTCTGCTGGAGTTGTGGAGTTAAACACAAATTGTACTCATTATCTTCTTGTGATGGACACTGTGTTCTAGATTTGACTAATGGCTGAACGCTGAAAGTAAATGCAGTGCTTTCTCTACACTCTTTCAGAGAGAGAGCGAGGGATCTCAACAACTCAA
Source organism: Chelon auratus (assembly GCA_030220025.1). Classification (NCBI taxonomy): domain Eukaryota; kingdom Metazoa; phylum Chordata; class Actinopteri; order Mugiliformes; family Mugilidae; genus Chelon; species Chelon auratus. The sequence continues at coordinate 9,822 of JASGAT010393652.1, read as the reverse complement.
TTGGGACACATTGAATAGAGTCTCTGGCACCATAACTTGCAGCCCATTAAGCTCTGAAATCACCCTGATGTACTATTAGCTGCTTACTTGGGGCAATGTGACGATCTGGTAATTGACGAAGAGAGGCAATAGATCCACTCTAACGTGCCGTCTACGACAGACTGATCCCAGTGAATCTGCAAAGCCTGAGATAAAGATCCTCCGAATGACTGACAGTGAGCTGTCTCGCTGCAGCTCAGCAGCAGACAGGAAGGCTTGACCCCAGGGTGTATGTCAACACATGAGCACCTTAAATCCACGAAAGCCGTGTGACGCTGCAGCGTGAGGGTGGAGGAACAGAGCGGCCATGAGCCGAGCAGAAAAACATTCTTACTGCATGAGTCACTCCCCTTTGGCCTCCACAACACTGCTGTTACAGTACCATGGCTTTTACCAGTACCAGAGCATGCGGAGCCGAGAGGCACACTGGAGACTGTAAAAGACAGCTTTAAAAACCTGGGCCTGTCAGGGTGTGTGCAGCACAAATGAGAAAAATAAATATCACAAATCTTATATTACAATTAGAATAACAAGCAGAATAACAACCCTTTTAATCGAAAGTGTAAAAGTTAATATTTTTCTCCATAATCAGATATAGAGCAGAAAACACATGTATCCTGTGGTGTGAAAAAAATGCAATAAAATTTAGATGTAAGTAAGTTTGTTAACCTCAAAATTCAAGCAACATATAATGTATATTATTTAGCATCATGGCTCATGTATCAGGGAAGGCTTTCCGTGCACCCACTCCTGGAGGGTTTATTTTTCGGATGTTAAATTATTTAGTGTCAAGTGATGAGGCAGGAGCCATCCAAACAGGAAGCGCGGACAGTGAGAACTCTAAGAGGCAATTGCCTTTCCAAAATGCGGAGTTGTGAGGGTTTGCGAGATGAGAAAACGTCCAAATGTCCCCACAGAGAGGTGTTTGAGGAGCCGCTGAAAAATCTAAGGCAACGGCTTTGCCGTAAATTCTTCTTTTACAATGATTATATATTTACGTTTTCATTCAGTTCCACTTCCAAGTCCAGTTTTATGGCCTTAGTGGTTGTGGTGTACTGGACTACATTATACTGAAACGCGTGTCTAATATTTAATCAACCTCAATGACATGTAGAGACATTTTCTGATCTGGCGCTCTTCAGCATCCTTTGTCAGAATCTCAGACGGAAAAAAACTCTGACTTTAAGGTGTCAGAGTGCTGTGGTTAAGGTTTTGGATGGAATGTTTTCAGAGGAATGTCTCTTCTCCAAGTCAACATGTGCTTGCAAACTAAAATAATTAAAAAGGGAGGTCTGTGCCTTTCGAAATGGGAAAATCTTGAACCTTAAAATATTTGCAGTAAATCTTGTTTGAAAACCTTCTTCATGCAAAAATGGATTACATTCTGTCAGATAGACTGACACTGAATCCACCAGTTTCTTGCCAAAAAATGTGCTTAGATAAAACATAATAAATATGAAAAAAAAGTCTGAGAGTGGGTCGGACTGTTGACAAAACTGACCAAAACATCGAGAACATCACTGCTGCCCTCTTCCCTTTCACTTTTCCTGTGTATTCTTGCGGCATCTGACCTGCTTTTCTTCATGAGGTTAGTTACATCAGTAGTTACACAGATGCTAAAAGGTCAGACTGGTGAGTCATAAGATGATAATCAGAAGAAAAATGTACTTAGTGGAACAAAACGTGATTCGCTTTGCTATTTTCGCTGATGTAACAGTGTATAGTTTTCAGGCCTCTAACATTTATCCTGCTCAAGTAAACAGTCTGAGGGAGAAACTGTTTGTTTTGGTCAGATTCCTCACAGAGATACAGAGGAGATGTGGCGATATAAGAGTTTGCAAGCTTCATTTTAAGGGGTCACGAGTCTGGAAGGTTCAGATCCTCTGCTCGGTACTCCGCTCTCACCGCCCACCCTTCAACCTGCCACGGCGCAGCCTGTCCGAGGTCTGATCTGACAGGCACATCGCAGAGGAAACACAGCCATTCAGCAATTAATACGACTGCACCTCTGCGCCCTCGCTAATTAGGCTTTCATATCAGAGCGGCTCCCTGTAATTATGGCAGAAACTGGTCGCGCTGCTCCTGTGCTCACTGCAAACACTCATTAATCGCCGGCAATGCTCTCTAAACACCGTGCCAGATACTCGCTCACAGTTCAGAGGAAAGGCAGGGAGAGGAAGGAGAAGCGATGTTTGCATTTATGCACGCTGAATATACACTGTGATTTAGCATAGATCCCGCTGATTCTGAGATTTATAATATGTATATTTGGATTACGTTATTGTGTTTTGCCTGTAAAACTAATTAGGAAAATTGCCATTTAATTTTTATTTATTCATTCTTCCAGCTACACAGAAGATTAAACATTTTCTTGGTAATTTCTTGGTAATTTAATGAACGTGCAACACGGTCTTGGGCAGCCAAGGCTCACTGATGCACGCGGTGTGCAAAGGATGGCCTCTGTTCTCTGATCCAACAGACGAGCTACTGTATCTGCAGCTGCTGAAAAGGTGAATGCTGGTTCTGACAGGAAAGTGTAAGAACACACACTGCATCATCAGTCAGGGTGTGGGCCCATGCTGACCCGTGTCCACTGCAAGAATGGAAGAATTTGGCCTATTCTGATGAATCACTTTGGGGTTTTTTTTGTTGTTGTTGTTTTTTTTTTTTTTTTTTTTTTTA